>OY747126.1:16103144-16351971 GCA_963556465.1 Berberis vulgaris | reverse complement strand
GAAGATTACCTTTGCACGGGCAATAATGAATACGAGATAGTTGTCGAAATCAGGGAACTGACTGTGTTGAAGCTGCTGCCAAATCCGGGGTTTATTGGATGTGGGAGAGATGTGCTGTCTTAGATCGTCTTATTGAGGTTGCCAGATTGCAGAGGCGGCCATAGCCATGGATGATTGAAGAATAGGAAGGAATCTAGGGTTTTGGTAATGAGTATTGTTAGGTTGTGCGAAGAACAAAATGGAGAGGGAGGGACGAATAGAGAGAGAGATAAGAAGCCAAGACAATGGCGACGTGAGAGCAATTATGAGAGAGAGGCAGGATGTGAATGTGAATGTATAGGAACGCAACACATGACCTGCTGCTACGGGTGAATGGGGAAGAAATAAAAGAATTAGATAAAAAAATATGATTTTTATTTATAACGACGGTAAACCGTCGCCATTAAATATAACCGTCGTTAAATGATATTATTCTGCGACGATTATTCAACCGTCGTTGAATAAAGTATGTAGCGGCGATTTTTCTCAACCGTCGCTATATAACCGCCGTCAAATTGCCAATTTCTTGTAGTGTTATTTTTTTCATAATTATTATATTACTTTTAATTGTTTCAGTATGGACTGAATTGTATTATATTACTAGACTAAAACTTATTTTGATGACATGACCCAAATCAATTTAAATAGTAATATAAAAATCAAATTATTCACACTAAAACCAATTCTCCTCGCATACTCATTGTAATATTTGTATGTTGTCTCCACAATGTAAATCAACATTACAACACGTGGTTCTTCCCCTCCAACTATGTCGTTTCACTTCCCCGTGGATAATGATGCGTCTAAAAATCGTTCTCCTATGAGTTTGACCTGCAAAACAATGATAGACTGTTAATGACCACCTTTTTGGTGGGCGAAGGCATTCCGATGCTTAAGTCAACAACTATGTTTGAAGAATGAAGTAAATCTGGACAAAACTCAGTTAAAGATACATAGTGTAGATAGGATAGTCGAATCGACATCTCCTCAAATCGAGTTGAGAGCCAATTCCCTTTCCTTCTCATATATTTTTCTTTACCTTATATAATGAGTGAATTGATGACTGCATTCAGTTGTGTGTGTGACTTAAGCTCGGTTGGCACAATGAAGGGGATGTTTATTGTAACGGTCACCTCCTTCATTGAGATGAGAGTGATTCCCTTCATCTCCTTCGTAACGGTCCATCAATATTTACGATGACTTAAGACTTCGTAATGGCTCTCCAGCATTTATGATGACTTGAGCCCCGTGTATGGCCATGATCGGGTGACGATTTCATGTACCATCAGATAACATTATTACCCATGCACTCATCAGCTTCCACTCTTGGTGGATCCATGTACACATTAATAAGACATAATATAAACACGAGATTATTCAAATCAAAACATTTTCATAATTAATTTTGCCTAAATTAGAATAAAGGTGATATACTTGTAACTTTGAGAATTGTGAATTTTTTTTTTATTCAATTATGATAACTTTGTCTAGTAGTCCTTGATGATGATAATGATCTTTTCATCGCAACCACATTATATCTATATATTATAATGTTGCAGTTGTAATTTCAAAAGGAATTAGTTAACTTATTTTATGATGGAGTAAACCACTGAATGAGGAAAAACAACATACCACGTATTGGCTTGCACTTTGGGAATTTGATAAAATTCTGGTTATTTGTTTCTCCAAAATCTTCGATAAGACTGTGTTTTGATAAATAAAAAAAGAAAAGAAAAAAAGAGTGAAGAATACCGCAACTCTGTATTGAAATTATCTGCAGTTTGGTAATGTGATCAGATTTGTTTTATTAAATCTCTGCACAGATTGTTGATATATAAATTTTTTTCGAAAATATTTTTGTTGAGATCAAAAATACATGAGAACCGGGTTTTACAACTCTGGCGTGTCACAATTTGGAAGAATAATGTATTATTCAAGATACGTGTAAACCTTCCCATATTATGACACGTCACCCTAGTTTCCCTAGTAAAAAATTTCCTTGCAAAGTTCTGTTGAGATTGTGTTTCGCTGAGAGTATGTATATGATGGTTTGTTTCCAAGAGAATATGAAATGTTAGACAAAGAGAATAAAGAGCAATTGGAGAGGGAAAATATGTATATAGAAAAATTTATGTACCCATTACTTAATATGTTAAAAAGTCAAAGATTTTTCTGATTTAATGGGCTAGTAGATAATGACCCCCGAGAATATTGTGAATGGGCTTCTGATGATGAATGGGCTAGTAGATAATGACAAATACGGGTTAATCTCAAGAGGATTGAAGACACAATCGAAACCTAAAATTTACTTGAAGTAATTTATAATTGGGGTTACAACTATTTGAAATCCAAACTAAAAATCAAATTAAAATAAAAACAAGTAATTGAGTTTTTAGGAAAAATATGTTTATGGCGTGAACCAAAGCTTCAAATTCACCAATGAGTTTTCAAAGTAATATTTAATCCAAACTATTGCTCTAAAAATGAGTAGCGCACTAGGATGCAACATCATTTGCTTGCATCAATAATTTAACCATTAAGCACACAACGAAAATGAGTCTAGAAACTCAAATTTGATTGAATCATTTAAAATTATAAACCCCTAATAATGCATGTATTTTTTAAGGCATATAAACTCACAATTTTATTTTAAACATGATAAATCATGTACTCATATCAATGGAAGAAAAATAATTCTAATTATCACTTAGTCCTACATGTAAACCAAACATGAGGACGTAAATGATGAAAGCAATTATTTTGATATCTAGATAATTTTTAGCAATAAAATGAACTAAAATAAAACTAATCAAACTCTAGGGTTCATCTTGGCATTGGCAAAAAAAAATTGCAATCCATAGTGGGGTTGGTGTCGACGACAATGACGTGAATCGGGCTAACCTTCATCTCAGCTTGTACTTTCACTTTATCCAAAATAGAACCAAATCATCCTAGGGTGATAAAGAAAAAGGTGAAATAGTGATGAGGTGGTGATGGAAAAGGGTGTAAAAATTGTGGTTGTAGCGTGTAAGAGAGTGGTGGTTGAGGGCGTCAATGGAGGAGGGAACTCTCCTCCTTATGTGTTCTTTTCGGCCAAAAGAATTGTTTGAAGAAGAAAATGAGGGGAAAAAGAGCTTAAGCCTGTTTTTGATACTTGAATGGGATTGGGCTAGCATGTGGAATCGAATATTTTTGGGTAATAAACAAGTTTAGACTATTAAATAGTATTTGGGTAAAATGGGTTTTGGGTTAAGAAATTCAATCACCCCGCCACACTTTGCTTCAATCAAGATGTGTGATCTTCCTTAAATTATCGTATTTATCAAATTAATCAATAACCCTTTGATTCCTACAAAAACCCAAAAAATGAAATAAGTAGATATGAAATAAAATAAATGAAAAACTAGTAATTATAGATTAAATGGTCAATTATGTCATAATTACTTGAAGATCAATGTTCAATTGCACTTACGTAATTTTTAAAAAAATCTATATATAACTATAACAACATTCTACTTTGTATCATATACAAAGCAATCATTTTTATCATGTATAAGCATAATGGAAGCAGATAACATAGGCACAACAATTTCATGCCCTTCAACCAATAACATCTACGTTCAAAATATACATCGAATGCACTTACACATAACCAAACACATACTCTAATTTGAGATTATCTATCTTAGAATACATCAACTATAAATTCATTAGGACTTAAAATTGGAGATCACATGGACCAGTTAGGTCAATTTTGGGTTGAAACCTTCAACGCCTAGGAAAACTATCAAAAACCCATATGCTCACTCTGCAAAAGTAAATATGGTATAAGTAGGTTGTATGTACATGTTTTGATACTTCTTAATTCAAAGGTGTGACTATTTAAAAGGTTTGGTTATTCCTAAGTGAAGAGGAAAGATATTTTTAGATGAATTGACCTTAAAGGTACACATATCTCCTATCCTCTTACTCGTTAAGAGATGATAAGATGGATACACCTTTAATGTTTGTTCATATAGGAAATTACAATATGAAGATGAAGAAAAGGTTTTAGCAACCTACAAAATAGCAACAGTCAATATAATATAAGCACTCACGTAACATAATCTCTGACCTTCAAAGTTTTCCCTTAACTTTGATGTCCAAAACAAAATCAACATACACACATTACAAACCATGTATTGTGCCATGCTCATACCATATCTATTCATAGTTTTCATGTTTATCATCAAAAAATGGCCAGTCGTACTAGTTAATACATACCCCCAACAACAAAGGGTGCCACTAAGTGGTTATTAATCGAAAGTTAAATAAACGCCATCTCTTACTTTTGTGGGAATTTTCTTTTAAAGTATTTATGAATAAATAAGTAACGAATGATCCGCTGAACCTATTTTCTGACAGGCATCAATTGTTGAAATATTTTTCATCCACATCATACTCGACGGGTTTGAAAAGAATGCAATTTTGTTCATTTTCAATCATCTTATTTCAATATCTCCCCAATGATTTTGTATCATTTTCTTTCAATATGTATTGCTTTATAGTAGTTATTATTACTACGTAAGGCTTACTAGTATAAATATGTGATTAGATTATTAAAAAATCTATCTCACTATAAGTAACAATTTAGACTCAAAAGTGAATTCATGATACACGACAATTAATCTCTAATTCAATATGTAATATGGATATCATAATTCACACTATGATTTTGAGTCATCTATATGAGAATAGAAAGTGATGATCAATATAAATTTTGTATAAATCCATTCATTAACAAAATAGCTAGGGGAATCGTGTTAGTAAATGTGAAACTAACATGAATTTGATTAAACAAAGTTCATACAATTTAATAAGACAATAATGGATGCACATGGATCTAGCGGTTTGAGCTTAATTTTCTCATCACTTAAAAGATAGGTTTATTTGGCCCTTATTATAAGATTGCTCCTTGAGAAGATTGTCCATCAGAATGAGCCATCCAACATCGACCCCTTCAACAATCATCAAGATTAAGATTAATAGAACAATTACTAAAAAGATGGATATTCTTAGTATTTGTTGAGCCTTTCAAACCCTTCTCATTGTTTGGTGTTTCTGCCTCAAATGATCAGAAAGAGAAAACTTGATTTAATTTTTTCTTCATCTTCTCTTTCTCCTTCCTGGACACACTAAGAAAGATTTCACTCCACCACGTATTATGAAAGCTTGTTTAAACTCTTATTTGCCTTATTATGGATTCTTGAACTCTATTGTGTGTTTCAAAACGGCTTTAGAGGTCGCAGTTATAGTGTCAAGCGATAAGTTTTTGTTAGAATGAGTTTTATACATTGTTTCGTGGAAAATATAATAAGAAAAACTCGTAAGGCATATTCACCTTTTCAACGAGAAAATAGCCAATCGGAGCCAATCAAACTCTTATCTAGGTGAACCTCATTATATTGGTGCATTTGTGTTGTTTTGCTTTCTTCATCATATGCTTCTATTTATTTTCTTGCATGCCTAGGTGCTTAATTGTTTACTGTCTTTGGTCTCACACTTGCATGCTTAAGATTTAAATTTTCGAGATTTTCAAATATCTTTCTCAATCAAGCAAATCCGATTTAATTGTTATCCCTAATCTCTTATCCTTTTCGTATTTTTACTTAAAAATAAAAATTGAATCCACCCGATGGGTCGAAAAGTTGATTGACATATTTTTCACAAAATTTCAAAGGCTATAATCCATAATTTGATTTTTCCACAATCTTCCAACTACTATCTTGATTTGATTTCTATATAAAAAAATAAAAAGTTTTTTACTTGTACTAAGAAGTATGAAAATGAGAGTATTTAATACAATAATATTTTGTTTTGATCAATAAATAATGGGGTTTATAAAAGAATAAAGGAACTCCAAATTCATAATTTTTTTTTAGAAAAATATATGTTCAACCAAGGATTGTGATTTCGTTTTTCGAGGTAATTTCGTAAGTTGATTTTAAGAAATATTTTGTTGTGCATAGAAAAAATGTAAAAATTTTGGTTGTAATTTTGAATTTATCAATATAATTTAAGCATTTTAAACTCTTAAATACTACATAAAGAGTGCTACAAGACTCTTAATGTTATACAAACAATATATTATATAAGAATCACTTATACAACAAAAATTTAATACTAAATTAAAATTAAAAATAAGTTAAAATGTAGAAAAATTGAGATTGGTATAACAAAAGAAATTAATATTTCGGATTTCGAAAAAAAAATTTGGTAACTCGAAAAAGAGAAATATTCAGTGAAATTTCAACTTCTTTTCGAGAAATTGCATTCCTTGTGTTCAACATATGTTTTTGGAAAAAGAATCTAACCTTTTATCATGTCTATTTTACCCTTAAGTATTTGGAAGTGGCGGGCAACAAACCCAACTCCATAAGGGAATAGGGTATTTAAAATTTCCCCAATTTAACTATAAAGACAAAAATGGATTATGAAATTTTTTTATAAGATAAAGTCAAACTCAACGGGATAAAATACTAAAATCTGAAAAAAAAATAAAAAAATTAACAAGAGATTTTGTGAATAATTTGTTTTAAATAAAGCTAACATAAAAAATTAAGTTAGAAACAAGGTTTTTTTAAATTTAAAAAAAAAAAAAAAAATCTCAAATTTCCAATTTATTATTCATCCTCCTCTTTCGACACATTTCATTCTCTCTCATTTCTAACAGCTTCCGTCAATCATTATCAATTCGTATCGAACTTCCGCCCTCTCACGATTTCAAGCCACCGCTCCGAATTTAGGACCGTACTTCCTAGGTGGTTTCGTTCCAACATCGAATTTGGGTTTCGTTTTGACATGAATCTTACTTGAAATCCGTCCATCAAATTAGGGTTCGGCAAAGTTAAGTTTCTTTCATCAAATTGAGAGTTGCAGAAGACAATCGATCATCATCATCATGGAGACAACGAACAGGCCTTCGAATTCGCAACCGGAGGATATCCTAGACTCAAGCCCCTTGCTCGCGAACTCGAACAATGGAAATCGAGAGGAAGATCAGAGCCGGAGATTCGGCAGCGGGCGTCGGCCGAGTCTCCGAGGCGCCGCGAGGTTTCTGCGCAGAGCGAGTAGCCGGAGGATGATGAGGGAGCCGTCGATGTTGGTGAGGGAGACGGCAGCGGAGCAATTGGAGGAGAGGCAGAGCGATTGGGCGTATTCGAGGCCCGTTGTGTTTCTTGACATAATTTGGAATCTCGCCTTTGTGGTGGTTGCGGTGGCGGTTTTTGTTTCCAGCAGGAATGAGAACCCTTCTATGCCTTTGAGGCTTTGGATCTTGGGGTACGCTTTTCAGTGCCTGCTTCATATGGCTTTTGTGTGTATGGAATATAGGAGGAGGCACCCGGGGCCAAGGTCGGTGACCTCGATGCCTGTGTTGGAGAGTAATGGAAGACAGAACAGTGGGAATTTTAGTACGAGTTCTCGGGAGTCCGAGTCGGAGCGAATTCCCGAGGAGGAGAGCACTAGGTATCAAATTGGGTTTAAATCTATGTTAGAATACCTCCATTGTTAATAGAATTTGATGGGTATTTGTAATTGGTTGTTGTTTGCAGTGTGGCAAAGCATCTCGAATCTGCAAACACTATGTTTTCCTTTATATGGTGGATTATTGGATTTTATTGGGTATCAGCTGGTGGGCAAGAGTTGACTCGTGATTCTCCTCAGCTTTACTGGTTTGTTCCACTTAGTTATTCATTATAGCTTGAAATTAGTTGTTTCTCTTGTGATATTTTGTGTTGATCACGCAATTCTGTTCGCAGGCTCTGTATAATTTTCCTGGCATTTGATGTCTTCTTTGTTGTTTTTTGCGTTGCTCTCGCCTGTGTCATTGGCATCGCTGTTTGCTGCTGTCTACCATGCATTATTGCGATTTTGTATGCTGTTGCAGAGCAGGTAATTCTCCTTTAATGATTGTTTTTCTTTCCTCAGTGCATTATCTTAATATAGTTATCAAAAGTAATGAAAGTTAGCTGGGATGTAATATACTCCCTTTGACTTTGTTGTTTGAATACTTTAGTTAGTTTAGGTGGAACAATTGCATATTTCTCTTTCGGTGATTCATGCATCCATTGTGTTCTTTTATGTTTCTATCAAGGGCAGAAAGAAATTTTCATTTGATATGAAAACGGTTTATAGGTGTATTGAATGTTATAGACCTATCTATCTACATTCAATGATATTTACAAGGTCGTAGTGATATCGGTTTTATCTAAATCGAAATTGTGATTGAAAGTTATGCCATTTTGGAATCCAGAATATGGGAAATGAATGTTATAATAATTAGACATTAAAGTGCCATCAGTGAAAGGTCTGCTTGATGTACTGATTAAGAAAAGCTCTATTTAAATCTGATGTTTAAATAGAACCTTAGCTTTTGTAGAGCCAAAAAGAGCACAAATTTTTGAAAAAAATAGCCAAATCTCATGGACAATCATTTTGGTGAAAAATGACTAAGAAAATTTCCATTTGTCTGTGTTGTCCTGTTTTCTTTGTGTGAGATGTGGCAATTCACAACGAAATATAGTATGATACTGTGGATCAGGTTTTTATGTTAAGACTTAGGTAGATGAACATATATATGGAAATAATAAGATAATGAACATATATATGGAAATAATAAGATACTATATTCATCGTACAATATATAAAAAAAAAATACTAAAATCCAATCATTTATGCCAAATTTTAGGATAGATGTATCAAGTTAACTTGGTTAATTCTTTGTACAATGAGGAGAATAGACACATGTTGTTCTAATTGATACTGGACCTGAGAATGGGAGTTGAGGCATGCGTGTGGTATTGAGAATTTATTTGATTGAATGCCCATGATAATTTGCATTGCCAAGTCAGGCGGAAATTTTCATCTATAGTTGTAGTTTTTGACCAAATTTGAAATCCTTAATACTTAATGCACCTCACTCGAAATTCGATTTAGTTGATCAAAATGTAGGGGCTTGGTAAAGTCCAATGATTCAAAATCCAAGATCCATTGTCATAATCACAAATCCAATACCAAAGATTTACGATCCACTTAATAAGATATGTTGCAGTTACCACCATCCGAAATGAGAGTAAATATGATCATTAATACATGATCAATTTATGTGTTCATCCATAAAGAGCAAAACAGCTGAGGTTTGTAATGCATTGCGTGATAGCCAAAGAAAGCAATGTGTTATGGAGGGAAAGAAATGCAAATTTAGAGATAAAAGGAAAACAGTAGATCTGCTTTGGATGAATATCAATAGAAATTTAGGGATGTCCAATTTTCTTCTTGTATGTTTAATCAATTGTATTAGTGTTGTGTAGGACACTTAGTGTTTATTTTGTGTTTCCTTTTTGAGGTGCTTAGCAGGCCTTTTGTTGCTCTATCCATCAATTTTCACACATACACACACACAAAGTTCTTTTGCTGATAAAAAAAAGCCAAGAAAACAACCAAGATTCAAGCAAGTGGTACAAGAGTAACAATAAGGTTTCTCACTGGACTTCCTACTAGTGCTCACATTTATCATGTCCCTAGATATACTACCACAAGTTGTCACGAGACTACCCTTTGTTCACATTTTGATATTTGCTTTCATGCAAACCGAATCAAAGAACTCTCGTTAGTCTTGGCACACAAGCAAGACAAGGGTAAATATGCAAACTGATTAAAAATGGTCTCTGATTTTTCTATTCAAGTGGTAACCCTAATATCTCATTATCTCAATACTTAGATCTATGGATGAAACCTTTCAATGTATTTTTTGGCAATGTGATTTTGAAAGCTCAAAAGCAAGGATGCATGGACACAGACTACTCAACAATTTACCAAAACTAGGACTCGGGACAAGTTGACACGTCATATTTTAGTGTCTTCATCTTTGTTGCAAGTAAAAAAAATATAAAGAAAAATTTAGAGAAGTAGAAAAGGTGCAAAAGCGGAGAAGATGACACCATGTTGTAAGAAAAAAAATATAGTAGAAAAGAAGTAGATGAGAGAAGAAGCAAATGAGAAAAGAAGACGCAAATATTAAGAATAAATATAGACTATCTCTATGCTTTAGTGACTCTTTGCCTTATTTACTTGAATCTCAATTGAAAGTCATTCGCTTCAGATGGATCAACAACTATTAAAGTAGGTGATTATTTGCACACATCTAAAAGTAAAAAATAAAATAAAGTTAGTTGTCGACTCTTCAATGTGTCTTGACCAAGTTTTGGGTGTATCAAAGGCGTGTCCGATACGTTGACCACATTGATCACGTGTCTGACACCTATCGACATGATGACCATGTATTCGATGCGTGTCGGAGGTGTGTCGAGCGAGTGTTGGTGTTGGATACGTGTCGGGCACGGATACAAGTTTTTCAAAAAGTATATACTTCCTTGCTCAAAAGTCAATGGCTTATGTTTTTCTCTCTCAGCATATGCAATGCAATTCAGGAATTGTAGCCTGTAGGCCAGTACAATGGTGGAGGTCTGAAAGTCATCTTGGATACTAGTAGGGGTGGGCATTTAGGACCAAAAACCCGGACCGAACCGACAACCGGACCGATCAGATTGGTTCGGATTGGTTTTAATTACTTAAAAAAATTTCGGTTGTAAAATCCCGGCCCGGCCCGAAGTATCTGGTCCGGGCCTTGGTTTCCATTTCTGTAGCCCGTCGGGTAACCGGCCCGGCCCGACTCCTTCACTTAATTAATTCTCTTTCCCCTCAACTTCACAGAGAGTCACATTCTCTAGAAATTCTCACATTCTTCACAGAGAGTCTCACAGTTTCCTCATTCTCACATTCTCTAGAAATTCTAAATGGCGAGGAAACCGCAGACGCCTCTTCTCTTCTCACAGCGGAGGCCGATCTGAGGCCGCCTCCCTCCCCCCTCCCTTCTCACAGCGGAGGCAAAGCCACGGACGCCTCTTCTCCCAGCGGAGGCGGAGAGATCTTGATCTGATCTTCTCGGATTTGATCTTCTCACAGCGGAGGCGGAGAGATCTTCTGATCTTTCTGATCTTCTCACAGCGGAGGTGGAGAGATCTTCTCACAGCGGAGGCGGAGAGATTTTCTGATCTTCTCACAGTGGAGGCGAAGAGATTTTCTGATCTGATCTTATTTGATCTTCTCATAGCGGAGGCGGAGAGATCTTCTTGGATCTGATCTTGAACCCAGATCGGATCTGATCTCGGACCTTGATCATATCTGATCTCGGATCTGATTTCAGATCTTTGATTAGATCTGATCTCGGATCTTGATCAGGATCTCAGATCTATCTTTGATCAGATCTCGATCAGATCTATCTTTGGTCAGATCTATCTTTAATCAGATCTCGATCAGATCTATCTTGGATCAGATCTCAAAGATCTAGGATCAGATCTCAAAGATCTAGGATCAGATCTCAGATCTATCTTTGATCAGATCTGAGATTCTTCAGACGACCCGTCTCTCACCATGAATTGTATTCGATTTTTTTTTTTTTTTATTTATTTCTTGTATGTTTTTTTTTTTTTTTTTTGATATAATTTTTGTACTTACAGTGAATGAAGTATTTTTTTTACTGTAGAAGTATTTTTTGCTCTTAAGACCGAGACCGACCCGTAATTCGGTTAACCGGGACCTCGGTTACCCGGTCAACTCGGTCCGGTTTCGGTCCTCATAAACACGAGCCCGAATTTTTCGGGTCGGTTTTCGGTTTTTAGCTTTTGGGCCGGTTACCCGTACTTGCCCAGCCCTAGATACTAGTATTTGGAGTTCCATTTAGCTAATGGACAATTTTTTTACCACTTGTTATCGATGCATTGAGGTTTTTAGTGCTAATAATTACTTGCAAAGATGGAGGTTTTTGATATTCGAATCAATACTGAAGTAAGCAGCGAATGGGTTTCATTTCGGTGGATGAGTAGCGATGAGGATTGTATTGGGCATCAACAAAAGAGAAATTCTCCAAATAAAGTGAACTTAGGGATCCATTTGGGATTTTTGAAGTTCGATGGCAATAACAACGTTTTAAAAAGCGTTTTTAAGACTCGAGGCGATCAAGCTTTTTCCGAGGCGAAGCGTAGCCTCAAGGCGTAGCGAGGCGAAGCAAGGCGTTTTTTTGTAAAAAATATATATAAAAAATTCAAACAAATAAAGAGCAAGTTTTACAATGATATGGAGGCCACCAACAGGGAGGACTCTCCACCTTTGACTTTCAACGCAGATTAAACTACTGAGAATCAGTTCAGATTTCAGCATGAAGACGATAGGTTGGAACAAAGCGCCAAGAAGGATCAGTTCAGCTTAAATTTGTCTATCTTAAGCTCTGCGGGGTAGTATCCAAGGGTGGGACAAAGATATCATCAAGAAGATATGGGTCAGTAACATTGCCTCCAAAGCATGTGTTTTCGTTTGGATTGCCTTAATTGGGAATACCCTCAAAAGGGACAATCTCCTTAGAAGAGGTAGGCATGCGAACAACAAATGCGTCCTGCATGTCAAGCAATGAATCAATCAACCATTTGCTTGTCAACTGCAGTGTTTCTAGGTGCATTTGGGGAGCCATTTACCAAATAACGCCAACTGATCAGGAAATAAAAAAGCGTACGCCTCAAAACGCCTTCAATTGGCACCTCAACTCGTACGCGCAGAGGCGATTTATGTGCGCCCCGCCTCGACTCGCGCCTCAAGGTGTACGCCTCAATCGCCTTTTAAAACATTGCCGTCAACGCCTAGAGAGAGTTCATCTTCTTCTCTTGTTCTTTCGGTCTATTCTTCTCGATTTCTCTGTGATGGGTTTTGCTTAGAAGCCCATAAAAAAACCTCCAACAACTAGCAGCGACACAGAGGGGAAAAAAAATCCTAACTTGACCAACAACAACATGGAGCTGGAGATTAACGACCTCGAGCAACAGAAACAGTAAATTCACTGTTTCTTTTTCGTTTTTTCTTCTTTTCTTCTTATTATTTTTCTTATTTTCTTCTTCTGTAGTTCCCCTTCTTATTCTTCTTTGAATCGAATAAGTGTGCAGGCTGCAACACAAACATAACACATGAATGTTAATTACGTTTCGATTTGGGGATTAATTACAACCGTTAGATCTATCTCAAGATCTGAAACAGAACAGAAATCCTGATTAGAACGACTCGTACGCCCCAGAACAAGTTGATTCGTGCGCCTGACTCGTACATTAAACTGGTTTCCATTGTTATACCCAGTCAACTCGTTTTCTTGGCGCTTTAAGTCGACTCGTGCGCCTCAATCACTTTTTAAAACAATGTAAGAAAGGATTTGAAATCGCGGCAGCATTAGGAGCTTGAACCTCAAAACCTACTGAATTGCCATTCCAAAGAAGCGTATGTTGCTCATTCAATATAACCTGATTTTCAATGGGCTGCACAATCAGAGATTCCCTGATTAGAGGGGTCATTACCTACCCAAAATTCACTGACCAAACCCTTTTTGCTACCCAAAAGTCAAATGCATTATGAAAAAGTTACTATTTTTTTATTGAATGAAAAAAAAAAAACCTTATTGATACAACTAAGGGGACTATTCAAAGGGAGAGCATTAGTTTAAGGCCCCTAACAAGAGATCCATTTTGGCATACAAAGATTTAAACAAAATGCACTTATGACGATAGAGTGTAAGGACCAATGCTACAGTGTGACCTTAACCTTTTCCATAACATCCATAGCCTTGTGGAAAATTTATGCGTTTCTTTCCAAAATTTCCAACAATTGGTATATGACATTTTTTCAAAAGAAGCTTTCCAGTTGGGAATTCTATCAATAAACTTCCTTTGTCAGGTATATTTTATCTAGTTTATTAGCAATACCTAACTGCTGTGCGTTTGAGTTACATGGCATGCTACTTGAGCATGGACTTGGCAACTGAGTATGGATCTTGATTACCTATGTGCCAAACTAGCTTATAGATGTTGAAGCCTCAAAGCCTCTCCATGGCTTTTTATAATTCTCAGAAGAGGGAAAAGATTTTGATCTTTGTGTTGGGTATACTTGGAACCTAACCTACCGCAAACTTTCAGCATGCTCCAATCGTAATGCTTTTGGACACTTTATCTACTTCATTCACAGAATAACACTATTTGGCTCATTGTTTTGGTAGGGAAAATTACCACTGTCAATTATAAGGCCTTCCTAGTTTAGTTATTGATCGTAATTACGGTCCTTTGCTGTTTTATTTTTTGAAATGTGAAACGTTATTAATGATAGCATCATCTATGTTTCCATATGCTTCTTATCCTCTTCATTCATTGAATGCTATATCTCATCTGTATAATGTGCATTTAGAATTTTAATCAGGTCTGGTCCTAGACATTTTAAATATTGTAAGTACTAAAGCAGGATGGAGCTACAAAGGAGGACATTGACCAGCTACCAAGATACAGATTCCGGAAAATTGGTGATACTGTAAAACTTGATGTTGAGATAGAAGGACGTCAGGGTGGAATTATGACAGAGTGTGACACTGATACACCTATTGAGCATTCCCTTTCACCTGAGGATGCTGTAAGTTAGTTTTAATTTTTTATTATTTTCATTTTTCTTAATACCTTGAGAATTAATATTGCACTAACTTCTCAATGTATATGATTATTTATTTATTTGGTAATTTGACATCCCCCAACCATAATTGGAAATTTGAACACGCATCCCTCAGTACTTGACATCATAATAAAATACTTTTCTCAGTCGTGAACATTAGTTAAGCTTCACATGGTCAAAACTGCCCGTCATCGAAGTACAAAAGGCAGTCATGGGCCATTTTTATTATGCAATCTAGAATACCCATTTCTTAGTTTCTTTTTCAGCAAGCCCAAGTGCCCAACGTATCATCTTCCCAAAATCAGGAAGATGAACAGGCAATTTGCAGAACCTTAGCCCAAAAAGTTGATGTGGTTGCTATATCTTATAGATCATTCTCTTTGAATTTTAAGCCGAATTAGTTTTGTGGTTGCTTTTGTTTCTTACTTTCTTCGAATCTCAATTGGGCGAGTCTACAATCGGTCTTGTTCCTCAACTAGTTCAACTGCAAATTTGCCAATACAAAGGTCTCCACAATAGTGTTCCCATCTTTCAAATACGGAATTTCCAAGTTCTCACATTGAAACTCTTTATAATCAATAATCCACACTTTGTAACTTGGGTTATTTATGCGGTAATTAATCAGCGATTTAGTGTAAATCGAGTGTAGGCCTATCCAAACTAGGTATTTAGTGGTTGAGTTTAGCGTTCATCGATTAATCGATGAGTCACCAAAAAATCAGTGATAAATTGGGATTGTTATGTTGGGTGGTGGTGGTCGTTGCTATATGATGTGTGATGTTTGGACATGATTACATAATTTGCTCTATAATACTTGCCTATTAATCTTTATTGTCATGATATGTTATTTATTATAATTTACATTAGTGAGGTATAAAAATGTATACTTTGAAAAAGTAGACCGATATATCCGATTAATCTTATATCGGTCCTGAACTGCAAAGAGTCTGTTATCCGCATTGTTAAGTCCAGGTTAAGAATCATCACTTTTACCTAATGATGTGTGTCACATCATGGCGCATACAACCATCATATCAACGCACTTTCCTTTCTTTGGGATCGGGATGGCGCATCTATCCCCTTTAGATGACAAGTTATATGCTCAAAGATTCTGAAATAGTTGTCTACTTTTCCCCTCACCCCCTTCCCTTTATTGAGTCGTGCTTATCTTCCTCTCGCCTGATGGATGCTGATGAAACTTGGATGGATGAGTACCTTCAAACAAGCTCTTGGTTACCCCCTTGACGGGAAGAGTAATATGCCCAAGCGGATCCCATCTGCTAGTTTCTATGGATTTCCCCTATAATGTGATAATCAATTTTCTTAGAATATGTGATTAGGTTAGCACAACATATGAGGAAATCTATTCAAATGGTGTCTGCGCGAGCTCAATTTGAGAGTTCCCTAACTAACCATTCAGAATGTGACTTGTAATTTTGAAATCTAAACATTAACTGTTAATTTGGTGCTTCAAGCTAGGATTTTACATGATGATTAACATTATAGAGTTAACTTGATTAATCTTAAAACCATCTTCAAGTAGGCACTCAATTGTGGTTGTTCCTCTAGTCAAATTACTAAAGTGGCCTGTAAGTTTTTTGTCTTGTCGCGCAAGGGTAGTTCTGGGCTTCTGGCCTTATGATGATATGGTCAGACCTAT
Source organism: Berberis vulgaris (assembly GCA_963556465.1). NCBI lineage: Eukaryota > Viridiplantae > Streptophyta > Magnoliopsida > Ranunculales > Berberidaceae > Berberis > Berberis vulgaris. Next base: position 16,335,704 of record OY747126.1, on the reverse strand, counting down.
GGGGACAAAAACTGTCCATTTTGGGGATATACCCAAAATATAAACCATGAGGGCAGTATAACGATTTCGCTTTGACCAAATTCAGCTAAAATACCAATACTACAAAAAATCAAGCAGGAAGAAGTTTCCTTTGTTACTTGTTCAATGAATCTGATGATGTTAGTTCTTGTAGGAATGTTGCATCTGCCTATCCGATTATGAAGATGGAGCCGAGCTGCGGGAGCTGCCTTGCGCTCATCACTTTCACTGTGCCTGTATAGACAAATGGTTATACATGAATGCTACTTGCCCTCTCTGTAAGTACAACATAACCAAGAGCAGCAACAGCAGAGAAGAAGTGTAGAAAAAAAAAAAAAAAGACTTCCTAAAATTCTTAATGGCGTCCCCTTCCTACCTACCTGGGGAATGTTGTGCTAGTATGTGTTTGACTCGATTTTGTCCATGGTGTTGGGTATTACTATGTACCCTGCCTTTGGGCGTGTTTTCTGGCACTTTTAACATTTTATACTTGTCAGTAGATAAGGTGCATGCAGAGTGAGTTGCGTGTCCATGTTGTTTGAGGTCTTTCTAACTTGTAATTTTGAATTGTTGGTGTGTAAATGTTGTAAATGACGAGAAATGAATGCGTCAAATTTTTTATTTGGAATTTCTGTTTGGTAAAGCCATGTCCTTGGTTTGAATGCCCTGCCTTCAATTTCTCAACCAAACATAAGGATAAAAGTGGGAGGTATTGAATGGAATCAGTAATTATTCTTGTATTGCAGGATCAGATTCATTCAAGTCTTTTTCACCATGTTAGTCTCAATTTGAAGATGATACATAACAGTTGAACCAGAATGCAATCTTCAACATGTGCAATTGATGGCAGGTATGTAAATTGGAGGATGCATTTTGGTAATCATATAATTTGCATGTCATGTTAGAATCTGACTCTTTACAAAAGAATTGCCCACCAGGTTGTGGCAAAGCCTTATAAACTAGGGGTGGGCAAGAATCCCGGTCTTGACCCATCCGACTCAGACCGGTATGGTTCCGAACCGATTTAAATCGAGACCAACCGGTTTATACAGTTTTTATCCCGGTCCCGGACCGGTTTTCACTATTTTTGTCCCGGACTGTTCCTGTCCGTTCCGGTTACTATAGTTAGTAGCCCAAGCCTAAATCTCTTACACATCATCCCACACCAAACCTCTTACACATCAGCCCAAGCCCAAGCCCAAATCTCGTACTACACACCACATCTCTTACACATCTCATAAACCAAACCTCACACTTACAGATAATGTCTCATAAACCAAGAGAAGTCTTCCCCACTCCTCCTGTGTTTCCTCTTCTTCCTCCTCCAGCCCATCCTCACCTCGTGTTTCATCTTGGGGTTTGTTAATTTGAATAAATGGGATGGTTGGCTCTGCAAATGTTTGATGTTATGTAGTGGTGATGATTGAGGTGTTTTATGTTGGTAGTGAATTAGTAGTGGAATTGTTGCCAAATGGATATGTGGGTGGCTGCTGCTGGTGCTGGGTATTTAGCTAAGAATTGGCAGAAAATAAAGGAGAAGGATGAATCAGGGGAAATCTGATTCGAAGCCTTTATTGGAACAGCTCCTAGACAAGACTTGTTCCATATTTTGTTCATTTTGGATTCAAAAAAAAAAAAAAAAAACCCAGGTAGGCATGGCCCCGACCCGAACTGTTTTCGGTTGACTGAACCGGGATAGGCCTCAACCCGAACCGTGCCCACCCCTATTATAAACCATGAGTGTGGGGAGCCTTATGATTGCATAAAGGTACTTACGGTATAGTCAATCTTCACTTATCAAATCCAAGTGAATTCACTATATAAAGTGGCATTTAGCGGGATTCCCCACTTCTTGATTCAAAATTCAAAGTACCCCAAAAGGATTAAGAATTAGGGCTACCATGATAGGCAACACTCTTCATGTTTCCTAACGTGACAAGAATCGAGAAGACATTACTACACACTTGTATTCGACGCTAGTGTCAGAGTTGGATGACAATTAGGATCAAAAGGCAATGAAAAACAACTACTAGAGATACTTGTATTACTAGAAGAAAATGTTACAGACTTTCTAAGGGTTCCTCTTGAACTAGGGCTGAAAACCGAACCGACGGTTCGGTTTTAAAATTTTCAAACCGAAACCGATCCGACCATTAACAAAATCGATCCGAAACCGAACCGATTCTAATTTATGCAAACCGTAACTGAACCGAACCGACCGACTTTTTAAAACATATTGTATTATTTATATATAAAATATATATTATTTATTATATATATTCGGTCGGTTCGGTTTGGTCGGTTAAAATCACATAGAAACCGAAAATCGAACCGATCCGAACCGAATTTAAACTGAACCGATTGATTTAGTTTAGATCAGTTCGGTCGATTTAATCGTTTTGATCAGTTTTTTGTTCAGCCCTATCTTGAACAAATAGACCTCTTACTTAGCTAAAAACTTGCATACTCTGCTCTTCTCTGTTTATAGCTACAGGGCTAATTGAATTACAAACAAACCCACTAGATGTTTGACAGTTGTCCTAATTCAATGAGCTTAACTAACAACTTCCTACAAAATGACAAAAGTACCCCTCTTTGAATTTGATTCCATTTCTTTTGGCGCCAACTTTTCCGCTCCTTCTTCCCTCTTCTTTTTCAATCTCCTTTTTACTTTTAATTTGCTTAGTACACCCGTGACAGCTAGCCATCAGATTTCATGTCTCTTGTTATCCTTCTTTTTCCCAGTAAACTTCACAACGATTTCTTTTTTGAGTGACTTGATCTTCGTCGTTGGTGCCAAGGTCACCGCGGATGACGGAGTATGTTGACGTGTTGTGGTTACACAGAGCTTGTCTAGAGAGCCAGGCTAGCAGCCCCCATGCCCTCCATCATCCTAGAGACGCCCAAAACCCTCCATTCGAACACAATCACACGGCCAGAGCGCCACCCTGGCGCTATCCCGACACTAGGGGCCTGGCTCTTTAGAATTTTGGGATTACACATGCCGGAATTCCTTGGCACTGGCTCTCCAAATCCCAACTTTTAGTGATAAAGAAATGGTCTATACCTAAACTATTTATCAGAAAATGTGTTAGCATTATCTCTATGCACCATCAACGGTTGAAATTTAGGCAGTCATCTAGTCATGATATTGATATTAGAAAATAGAATTGTGAGAATGACATCCAACTGTCCAACCACAAGAGATATGTGCTTGTTGACTGTACATTGTTTTGCTGGTCTTTGTTTCCTTATGAATGTTCATCATGGATAGTGATAAAGAGAGGATCTTCTAAAGAACTTACAACTGAAAGCTACAAATTTTATTTATTTATTATTTTATTTTTTTGGAAGGCAAATGTTATTTATTTACAATGTAAGGAATGACCTTTTACCTATTTTTCCATGGGAAAATCCTTTCCCGACCAAGTAAATCTCTTGGCCCTTTTTCTTCTTTCAAGTCTACTTTCAGTGTGTTCGACAAGCCCTCCACTAAAGATATTGGTTATTTTCTGGTGTGATTTTTCTTTCTATCGTGTAGTAGACTATCACTAGGAGCTTGCTTAACTTATTGAAAAATAAGGGTGTGTTTGATTTTAAGGAAAATTTGTCAAGGAAAATCTTTTCCCTCTTTAAGTTGTAGATGACTATATTTTTGATAAAAATTTCTTAACTCTCCCTGAAAAATAATTTTTACAATTTTGTAACAAACCAAGGGGATATTGATCATCACAAAATGCACTCTTCACTTTCTCATCCTCTTTCCTTTGTCTCCATTATCACTTTTAAAATTTTCCTTAAAATCAAACACACCCTAGAAAAAATGAAAATACAAAGTTAAGTAGCATCTCTTTGCCCCAAAAAATGTCCAACACCCTCCTAAACGCCATCAAACCAAGGGGCGTTACTGGGTGTTGTTACATTTTAACACTTGGTAAAAAGTTTGAGCCCGTAGAAGGGCTCCAAGTGAAATGATTTATACTAGACATTTTGTGTGTGTCCTTGGGCAACAAAAATCTCATTTTCTGTTAAAATGAAGCAATAAAAGGCAAAAAAAAAAAAAAAAAAAAGTATTGCCACACCATACATGTACAATACTGTATGTACACAGTGCATGTTCTAGAGACTTGAATTTGTGTGTTAAGGCCCTTAAATTGTGTTAGTAACTTCTTGACTTGACAACGTGTGCCGAAGGGAAAAATACTTCAAAGTGTGGTTCAAAAGAAAGCCTTCATATCATCTCTCTTTTGCTTTTGGTAGTTTTTCTTAGTGCCTTTTTTTCTTTTGAAACAAGAAGGAAAGGATGGATGTCCGCATTGTGATAAATCTCCACTATGAAAAGGTGTCAATAGCGGACCATTCACGACTTTACTATATACACTTGCAACGTATGTGCATAGAGGTTCACCTAGACGGGAAAAAGACAATTAAGGAAGAAGTTGGTAGTCCCATACTAATTCCCCAACTTCACAACTTACCTGGTTGGGAAATGCGTGAGCTAACTATTGATGAACTTTCAATTGCTTATGTTGAACAACTAGTACAAATTAAGTAAGTGGCTAATTTCCAAGTAACTAGAACCTGGCTTATTCGTGGAATTATTTTCCAAACAATGACCACAACTCATACCTAACATGATAATGAGTGGAGGAGTAAAGACCACACTGCATCTCATTATTCTTCCAAGGGGACCTAATCAAGTGACTTAAGCTGCATTTTTGGTGCTCATCTTAGCATCGGTGAGTTGGATTGGTTTAATTGTAGGGAGGCATTTGGTTTTTCCAGAAAAAAGCAAACGGGGTTTCAAGGATATCTGATCTCTCCAAATTAGGCAATCAATCACCAATCACAAGACAGGATTATTGAAATCATGACAATGACATTTTCAGGTCACCGCCTTATTCACTCTGGATGACTAAGAGATTAATAATCATTTTCGCTTTGTCACCTGCTATAATTGAGCTAGCTGTTTTGAAAGTGATAAGATAGAGATTAATAATCATTTTGATTTGTCACCTATGATTGAGCTGTTTTGAAAGTGATAAGATAGAACAACTGTAGGAAATAAATTTTATAAAGTTCCTTTAAAAAATGAATATAAGTCACAAATTTCTAACAAATAATGTAACACTTTGGCTCATCTTTTCCACAAAGAAATCTCATTAGATGACAAGTCCAAGGTTTGAATCTTGGCGGTGGCATTTGGGAGAAAAGTGGTTAAGGAATTTAAAAAAAATGATAGCATAATTTTTTAGAAATCATTAGATGTGGTATGATCTTGAAAGAATGATAAAATTTTCAAAATATTTATGCATATCTCAAAATTGTAAAAAACCTCATCCGGTGATATCCTAATTGTAAAATCTGATTCTCTAGACTTTATCAAGTAAATTTTGATGACAAACAAAACAATGTTATATTGTTTTTTTATTCAATTGTTCCTTGCATATCCTTTTACTCTTTACATGGTACCCACAAATTACTTTAGTGCCCTATCACTTGATTTTTACTTGCACAAAGTGCCCCACCACTAGAATTTGTCTTTGGTTTTGGTTTAGGTTTAGCCCCATTCAATAAAATGAAGTATATAAACAACTTAACCTGTAGTATCTCAAAGTGCTCACTTAACCTGTGCACTGGTTAGACGAAAATTTTGACTTTAAGGCGTATGTCTAGATTGTGATTAATTGGAATTTTGCGGAGGGAGGCCTAAAAACCATTTTTGTAATACATAAGATTATTATAATTGGATTTGTTGATAATAACCAGCTCGCTCTCGTGAGCCCAGAGCTTAAGAAAATTTCCACAATGATATGGACAACTTGTAGAGCAAGTCAGAGACAGAGACAACCAACCAAATTCTGAACAATAATGAAGCAGAATATTATTATGAGCCCTTCTAGGGGTCGAGGGAGGGAGCGAGAGATGGGTGGTAACCACTCACTCGTCTCGAGATAAGTGCATCTGTTTAAAGATGCATGATGTCGCTTATCTCGAGGCGGATGGGTGGCTTTCACCAATCCCTCGCCTCTTTCCCTCGTTCCCTCCCTCGACCCCTAGAATTTTCGTATTATTATCTCATTGAAAATAGTCCAAGTGTGTGTCTGTAAGTTGTCACAAATATTATTATCCCTTTACGTGTACTGCTAACATCATCCATGATTGTATCAGTTTTATTTTGGCTGGGTCATCCAATTCCAACTACACACAGCTCAGAATTTCAAATTTTGACAGAGTCCAAGACTCCCTATGCACACTCAATTCTATCAATTACCAGCAAGTCATTCCCAAATTTGACTCCACACACACGCCAAACTTGATTTTTCTATATTTGAAACTACAGCCAAACCTACCTTCTTATTTATCTATTTGTTATGCCACCCCTGTTTACTATAATTATATGCTTGACTCCCTATTTCTCTGACTTTGAAACTTCAAAACCTACATTTGTCTCTTGGTTGAGAGCAAGTTTTCCACATGAATATCCTTCATTCAGGGGCATTAAAGGCCAAAAGGGGCACTGGGTGATTTCAGTATCGACATGCTCATATATATCACACAAATATCATCCATCACTACGTATTGACTAGCTAGGGATGGAAATTACTATCACTCTTATTTTGGATTAGGGCCTCTCCCGTTCTTTGGATCCCTTTTGGCTTTTAGGTTAATATTCTACAACAAAGTCAATACATAATTACAGATCCGCGGCGGTTTGGTCATATGTTGTATTCTAATTCAATACAACGTTCCATATTCCCACCAAATTCTCAGAAACATCCACTGCCTTACTTAACTGCTTCCCCACACAGCCTTATATAAATAAATAAGCAGACCTTCATCAACCATATTCAATTCACACATAAATAAATAAATATTACCTCATCAACCAATCTCCCTCACCAAGTTCACACAATTACAGCCCAACTCATCAAGACATGGAGAAGAACCCAGCAAGCCAGGCAGAAATAACAATCCTCTCAGCAGAGGATTTGCGTATCAACCGTCGTTCGATCAAGAACAATGCCTTGGTCACCGTAAGGACAGACTCAACTGACTTAGCATCTACAACCATCAATACAGAAGGTGGAAGCTACCCTTCATGGAACGAAAAACTCCACTTGTCACTGCCACGTGACATCAAATTTATAACTGTACAAGTAGGGCGTAAAGTTGGATCCGTGACCCGTATAATTGGAACTGCAAATGTTCCGGTTTCTGATTTTATGGGCGGCCATTTTCCTCAAAATTACTTGCACTTTCTGAGTTATCGGTTAAGGGAAAACGATGGAGAGCGTAACGGAGTTATTAATCTTTCTGTTCAGGTTAGAGGAGGTGATTTTGTTCCTCAACCATTGTTGAAATCAGGGGCTCAGACTGGTTATGAGATTTCTTCTTATGGGGTGAACCCATCTTTAGGAACTCATCGTCTGGGTGCTGATAACAATTCTGGTGGTGTAGCAATGGGAATTCCTGTTTCTTATGGTTGTAGGGTTTAAAATTTAATTGTAACTATACTCATAATTTTTATTTATTTTTTCATTGATATAGTAATTGACAGACTATTTTTTTTTTCCATTAATAATGATTATTTTTTCAATCCAAGATAATTTTCGTATAAAATTGTTATAAACTAAAGTCAGACGTTGAGATTATGTCAATGTTTAACAGATTCGATGCTTAATTGCAACAAACAGAAAGATGGAAAACGAACTATGGAATCTCTTTCGGCGCAATTCAATTAATGAGTTTAAAACGGCTAGTTAAAATTAACTCAATAAAGAGCAGTGCTATGGGAAACATATGTTGAAAGGAGTATTTAAAATTTTAAAAATGGAGTTCAAGATTTAAATTTGCAATAAAAGAATAAAAAGCCATGATATGTACATTAAGACAACTTAAATTGTAGAAACATAAAATTACGTAAAATGTGGATTGGAATTATTACTCACCACACTATCGACTTCTTTTTTGGTTTTTTTGATTGGTTAAATTCTACATTAGGCTAAAAAGAACACATGTTACGCGTTGTTTATCACGCCCGGGTTCTGCCCGTGTTTGCGTGGAGATGACGTTGGCGGAAAAGTTACCGAATAAGATTTGGATAGACAGGGCTAACAATAGGGGCTTTTGGAAGAAAATTGAATATCTGAGGTTCAAATATTGTGATTATTGTTCTTTGCTAGGGCATCAGGAGGAATTTTGTAGGAAAAAGTTAGATCTCAAGGGCAATGTGAAAGCATCCCATGTGGTAAACTAAGAGAAGAATGCAAAACAAAAGGTAGAAGTTAAAGTTGTCAAACATCAATATATTCCAGTGGTTCATAAAAATAAAGTTACAAAATCAGAGGTTGGCACGAGTGGTGCAAAAAATAATATGGGGGAGGAAATCAAGGAGGGAGTGGGTGCGGAAAAACCAGTGGCCAAAGAAATGCTTACAGGGGATAATGTCGAAGATGAGAGTCATCAAACAAAGAATTTTTCGGCCAGTAAAGAAAAGGTTATCGCCAGTGACATATTCGTACAAGAAACAACAGAGGAAGGTCTTCGAGAGGCGGGATACACAGCTAGTGAGATTGAAAAAGCGAAGCAAGGAGACCCAACTAATCATGATGATCTAGGCAGCCCGGGGACGACAAGTCCTGAGTTTGAAGATGTGAATACAAGTATTTAAACCAGCCAAATTAAGATATTACAGAGAGAGGGACCTCGAGCCCCTCAGGCAGATGATGAGCTAATCCTTACGGTCCCCGAGACACAGTCTGGGGCACAACATTTTCAACCTACATTGGGGTGTCAACAACCGGAGTCGGGGTGTCAAAATGGTGAACATGAATTGCTCAGCACTGATCAGATACACTCTGCTTCTCCCATCACAAATCAGTTGGTAGGTGTGGACCCAGGGGTAGCTATCCCAAAGATAACCGAGAACAGGGGCCAAGACGCAATAAAAGAAAGTGAGGAAAAATGCAGTGAAGAGGTTGATGCAACCTCAAAACCAACTTCTACATTTCCTGAAGTAGGACAAGAGATAACTGATGGAAGATAGGGGGAAGATCCAACAACGCCCATGGATTGGCTACCACCCCAAGTCATCAATGTTTTGAATTCAGAAATGGCAAGAATAGGCAGGGATGCATTGGTCACCGAAGTTAAAAGCATACTTGAAGTGAAAATAGCAAAGGTGGGGCCAAACACTATTGAAGAAGAACATGAGGTTACCACAATACAGCCTCCCACGGAATATGTTCCTTGAAGGTCTTCACGAAGCAAGAAGACAAATCCTAAATTCAGGTAACTGATGATGATATTACAGGTAGAATGCAATTGCTTATTAGAACCTTGTAGGGATGCTAGATTAGTGCTAGCATTCAATGGTTTCTATATCATGATTCATTGTGTTTCGATTCTTTTCGACGACTTCTCATACATCCTAGGACCCACATTAGGTATAAATCAGGTCATGAGAGTGCTTAAATGATTGATTGGTAATTACGAGGAAGAAAAGTTATGGCAGATCTATCATGCAACCAATTTAGTAGCAGAACACTTTGCAAGGTTACTCCCTAACCTGGAGACGGTGAAGCTAGAACTTCTTAGGTTGTTTGTTGAAGCTTTGAAGCAAGTTTATTGTTTTGTAGATGATGAAACGAATGAACGTATGAGTGATTGTAAACTTTATCATCAAATTTTTTTTATTAATATAAGGTTCGAGGATCCTAAAAACCCCAATTCACTTTCCAAAAAAAATAATAATAAAATACAAGAGAAATCAAGATACCTATCATGTTATAAAAGCAATCGCTTTAAAAGTGTATCAATTAGATATGGAGTTTATTTTACTTCTATTCTTTTGAAAAAAAAAATTTTCCGCCAAAAGATCATTATTTAAGCAACACACCGGACACGGTAAGCAAGACCTATTTTATCTAAAGAGGACTCATGTACTAGGGCTGAAAACCGAACCGACTTAGGTCGGTTTTAAAATTTTCAAACCGAAACCGAACCGACCATTAACAAAATCGATCCGAAACCGAACCGATTCTAATTTATGAAAACCGTAACTGAACCGAACCGACTAAAATCGAACCAAAACCGAAATAAAACCGAACCGACCGACTATTTTAAACATATTGTATTATTTATATATAAAATATATTATTTATTATATATATTCGGTCGGTTCGGTTTAGTAGGTTAAAATCACATAAAAACCGAACCGACCACTTCGATTTTGAATTTTTTAAAATCGAAACCGATCCGAACCGAATTTAAACCGAACCGATTGGTTCGGTTTAGATCGGTTTAATCGATTTGATCGGTTTTTTGTTCAGCCTATACTTTTTAATTTATTAATATATACTGATCTTATCAAAAATAAAAAATAAAAAACACGAGATACAACATGTTTGACAGACTGATTGGTCTACTTTGACAAAGCTTTTGATAAATTGCATGTGATATAGCACATGTATCTTTCTTTAAGAAAAATGTTTCGTGGAAAACTCATTATTACTGAATTTTTTTTTTTAAATTAACCTCCAATGGGGAGGGGCAACTATGGAATGTCAGACCTTTATTACTTATCAAAAATTGACTTACAAACGCTACGGGGGTACATTACGACGTTACCCGTATTGAAATACCAAACAAAATTCAGAACAAAACCTGTCCTAAATACAGTATCCGGAATACAAAGCTAATACTAGCTAGAAATGTTGTAAACACCAAGAAGAAAAGAATGTTACCAAATGCATCCGGAAAGGAGACAAATGACCCATCTGATTGTAGCACTCAACTGTCCAGCCAGCCCGCACACTGCAACGCAAGCAGCAGCGCACTCTGTGCTGCAGCGTGCAGATCAACCCTTCGCCCATGCAGCACAAGCCTGTGATTCCTCCAGTGCACCACATTCCGCATTTTCACCCCATGGCAGAGTAAAAACCAGAGTGAAGCAGAGTCCGAACAACTGTCCAGCCAGCCCGCACACTACAACGCAAGAAGCAGCGCACTCTGGGACGCACTCTGTGCTGCAGCGTGCAAATCAACCCTTCGCCAATGCAACACAAGCCTGTGATTCCTCCAGTGCACCACATTCCACATTTCACCCCATGGCAGAGTAAAAACCAGAGTGAAGCAGCATACTTGGCGCACTTGCAGTGCAACCAATAACCAACATAAGGCCTTTTTCACCCACGGGTGTGTCCCTGCAAACCAAACCAACAACAACATACAACAATCATCGAGACACAACCGTCCCACAATCCCCGTTCTCGCCCCAGCTGGATGCCGCAGCCAGAGAGCAAGATCAGGAAAAGCCGCAAATGCCCATAACTATGCATCCCCATGGCGAATGTACGCCGTATGCAATCTATCAAGCATGATTAAACTTGCCACTCTCTTGGAAAATCAGTCCCCTCGAAAGAAGCAGTCCTATGGTCTCGTTGTGCTCTATCCCCTAATGCATCCGACACCGCATTGGCCTCTCTATAGATATGTTGGCAATCTAACGTCATTGTCGCTGCCAACAACTTGATTTCTTTCAAAATATTCTCCAAATGCCATGGGATTTTCAAAATATCCTTAATCCAACCACAAACAAGTTCCGAGTCCGTTTGGACTACCACCTTTTTGAAACCCCAGGCTAGACAAAGGCGGAGGCCCTCAACAAGAGCCAAAATTTCCGTTTTATTGTTGGTTCCTACACCGAAAAATATTTATTTTCCCACAACGCAATAACCCTGAGAGTCTCTAATAATCATACCGCCGGATGCCTTGCCCTTGCGGGAGGATCCATCCACATTAAGCGCAACAAAATCTATGGGTGGGGGTGCCAAAAAACAATTCTAACGAACTTCCTTCTAACGGGGAGCACATCCAACCCCAACGCCCGTAAGGGGGCCTTGCTACTGCTAACTTGCTTGGGGATTATAAAATTGTTTGTCAATCGCAACTGACGCCTAATGTTCAAAATCGCAAAGGCAGGATTTGGGGGAGCATTTTCATAAACACATTTGCATCTTTGTTTTCAAATTTCCCATAAAATGAACATAGGAGTAAGAAAAAATAACACACCTGTCTGCAAATTGCGTTTAGCTCTCTTGAACCAAATTACTAGCACCGTAGAGATTTCTGCTGGTCGCCGTATATGTACTTCAAAAATCCTGTCAAAGTAGCTCCACACCTGCATCGCCAGTTCTCCGTCCAGAAAGAGATGATTCAAGGATTCACACATTGGCAAGCTACAACAACGACATCTAGAGGCCAGACTCAAACCGCATCTGTATAACTCCCCATCCATTGGTACCCCTCTTCGGAGTAATTTCCAAACAAATACTGATATTTTGGAAGGAAGAAGGTCATGCCAAATCGACTGACTTAAAGCAGTAACTTTCCCATGTCTGCGAAGCAATTCATAGGCCGACTGAAGGGAAAAGAGCCCATTCAGGTTTGGAATCCATACACACGTATCCCCCTCATGGGCCTCACCACGTAATCTATCTGCAAAAAGACTACGCGCCATGCTTCTAATATCTGGATGAATCAATTCAAAATTTGTTGAAATCACCTCGCTAACTGAAGGCCAAGAACCTTGATTAACCAAAGCCGCCGACCTCCTGATGGAAGCCACCAAATTCCAATTCTCCTCAAAAAAACTGATCTCCCCCATGCCAATACGCCAAAGCAAGTTAGTCGAAATAAAAGGCCTCAAAAGCATAATTTCTTTAAAAAATGGGGAGGCCCCAACTTTCACAGGTTGATAATTCAATGCAACTCCATGTAACCAGTATTTGCTCCTCATAAAGGTAGCCCACAAAGAATCTGAAGTAATAAATCTCCAAAGGGCCTTGGCTCGAAAAGCCTGCATCACAATCCTCAGGTCTCTAACTTCCAAACCTTCTTCCACCCGTGGAAAACAAATATTATCCCATGACACCCATTTTTTCTTTAGTCTGCCTTCACAATCCCCCCAAAAGAAATCCGCCAACAACCTATTAATCCGGGATAGAACTGTCCGTGGTACACACATGGAACTAAGAATATAAATGGGAATCGAACTAAGGACATGCTTGATCAAGAATAATCTGCCTCCTGGAGATAGCAATTTTGCCTTCCATCCCTGAATACGAGCTTGAATTTTAGCAATCAAGTCTTCAAAATATGAAATTTTAATCCTCCCTTGGAAAACAGGCCCACCCAAATATTTCAATGGAGCGGTGTGAAATTGGAAACCGGTACAACTTTTTAACACCACAATTTGCTCCACTTCTGCCTTGGCATCCAAAATAAAAGAGCTTTTACCTTCATTTATTTTCTGCCCCGAGGTCAAACAGTATCCTCGCAAGAAATCCATGCATCCCATAATTGAGGATTTTCTTCCATTTAAAAATATTAGGGTGTCATCGGCATACAGAAGATGAGAAATAGGATTGCAGTTCCTGGGAGTATAATAGTATCCAATTTTTCCGTTCTCAAAAGCCGCTTTCAATCCCCTACTCAACACTTCAGAAACAATAATGAAAAGAAACGGAGAAAGAGGATCTCCTTGCCTTAAATCCCTAGTGGACCTGAAAAAACCTTTGTAGGCTCCCTGCAGCAGAACCGAAAAGCCACAAAAAACAATGCAGTTGGAGATGAGGTGGAAAATTCTACCAGTAAAGCCAAATTTTTTAAGCACTGCGAGCAAGAAGTTTCACTCCATTCTGTCATATGCTTTCTCCATGTCAATTTTCAGCACCACATTGCCACCAAAAACCTTCCTGTTAATTTCTCTAGTCAATTCCTGCGCCAGGCAAATATTTTCACCAATGAACCTGCCTTTGACAAAAGCCCCCTGCTCCTGAGAAATTAACCTTGGTAAGATATCTATCAATCTATTGCATAGAATTTTACTGAAAATCTTATAAATCACATTGCATAAACTGATGGGGCGAAAATCTGCAAAAGAACCTGGGTTCTCAATTTTAGGAATCAAAGCCATGAAATTAGCCGAAAAGGAGTTCGACATCGCCTCCCTTCAAAAAATTGAGTAGCCGCCTCCCAAATATCCGTACCCAAGACCTCCTAACAAGACTGGAAAAAATCAGCAGTAAAGCCATCCGATCCTGGCGCACTATTCTTGGGTATGTTGAAAACAACATTTCTCACTTCCACCAAAGAAGGTCGTTTGACCAAAGCGTCACATTGATCCGGCTCCATCAAATTCGGGATACAATTTAGCAAATCCAAATCTACCATACAAGGTCCTTGAGAGGACATAAGATTGGCAAAAAAACTGATTGGCTTTGTCGAGAATCTCACCAGGATCCGAAGTAATTCTACCACACGGTAAAGTAATCTGGTTGATGGCTCGGCGCTTTTGTTTGGACTTGGTGGAAGCAAAGAAGTATTTAGTGCATGCATCCCCCTTCTTAAACTCCTTTTCACCTGATTTTTTAATCCAGTAAAGCTCCTCCTGTTTGAGGGCTAATCGATAGTCTGCCTGACAGCGATGGAGGTTGCAACAAGCCTGGACATCCCAATTAGCATCAGTATTTAGACCATTAGTACTGTTATTTGCAAAACCTGCCGAAAGCGTTGTTTCCCACTGTTGCATTTCATCTTCTAGAGCTCGGATTCTGCTGAAAACATTGTCAAAGACTGTCTTGTTCCACTGTATAAGAGCTCTACGAATCAATTTAAGTTTGGCATCCACTCTATCAATGGGTCTCATGGTACCCATGTCAGTCAACCACGTGTCCTTAACCAGAGCCAGAAATTCAGGATGGGTCGTCCACATATTAAGGAATCGAAAAGGAGCAAAACCGACTTTTGATTGAGTAGGCATGGAAGCCAATAGCGGAGAATGATCTGAAAATGTTCTGCTGAGGTGTTCCACTTTCGGACTACTCAAATCTGTTAACCAAGCTGAATTGACAAAAATTCTATCAAGTCTTGCCCAAATACGCTCACTACCTCGCCTGTTATTGCACCAAGTGAGTCAGGAACCCGAAAATCCACAATCAATTAGACCACAGTTTTCAATACAGTCAGAGAAATGAGACATGCTTGCCAGGGATGGCTCGATCCCGCCCACTTTTTCGCCCGAATGCAAATAAGTATTAAAATCACCTCCGACCATCCATGGAGTATCATGATTTGCAGCAAAATTGGCCATATTCAACCATAGATCCCTTCTTTCATCCACAGAGCATTTAGCATAAACAAAAGAAATTAAAAAATTTCGTGAGGTAGGGTCCTTTCTCAATTATAAGCTTTTTCCAGCTCTAAAACCAATTCATGAATTGTAAATATTAGACTTGAAGTAAAGATTCTTGGAATGAACTCCTAATCCTTGTATGACTAAAGATGCTACATTGTATTGAATTAATAAGTGGATTAATTATCCATGTCAAAATCCAAATCGTACTTGAAATCTGAAATAGAACCCCAATAAGATTTGGAAGCATAAATCAATCAGCTTTAACATAACACCCTAAAATTACTTTCAGAGAGGAGATACCGGATCTTCTCGAACATGCCGAATGGACAAAAAAAAAGATGTCATGCAAGAAGCTCTCAACTCACAAGTGCAGCAACAACAAAGACTCGTGCAAGGGCAAGGAGTAGAAAATAATTTCTTCATACAAGGACATGACAGAATGAAAGATTTAGGGTAATTGTTTTTCTGTATTCTCATTAATTCAATGGAAAATTATTTATACAAGACGTCCAACAGTAGCTTCTCTAATTTCTCATAATACCTAGCAATAGTTTAGGAAATATTAAACTTCTTGAGGAAGTAGTTTCCTATAACAAAGCAAGTACCCATATATAGCTATCCTAGAATAAAGGAATAAACCTCTTAAATAATCTCCTAACACGCCCCTTCAAGTTGGAGCATGCAAGTCTAAAATGCCCAACTTGTCAAGGAGAAAATCGAATTGCTTCTTCCCCAAAGCCTTGGTAAAAATATCCGCCAATTGGTCTGTCGTCAACACATAAGACGGAGCAATAAGACCTTCCTGGATAACATCTTGCACGAAATGACAATCAACCTCAATGTGCTTCGTGCGTTCATGAAATACCGGATTCTGCGCTATATGCAACGCGGACTGACTATCACAAAAAAAAGGAATCGCCTTAGGATGATGGATTCCCAAACTCAAAAGTAGACCCTTCAACCATTTTAATTCACAAGTAACAGAAGCCATAGAGCGATATTCGGCCTCTGTCGAAGAACGAGCTACAGTATGCTGCTTCTTAGTTTTCCATGAAATTGGCGAATGCCCCAAAAACACAAACCACCCAGTGAGAGACCGCCGAGTAAGGGGACAGGCTGCCCAATTCGAGTCACACCAACCTGTCAAAGATAACTCACTGTCTGAACGTAATAGAATGCCCTGACCCGGGGATTTCTTTAAATAGCGAACAACCCGTAATGCAGCATCCCAATGTTCTTGTCGCGGCTCCTGCATGAATTGTGACAAGACATGAACCGAGTATGCCAAGTCAGGACGAGTAACCGCCAAATAGATAAGACGCCCAAGCAAACGCCTATAGGGCTCGGGATCCATAAGAAAAGGCCCATTGGCACGCGCCAGCTGATGATTTTGTTCAATCGGGAATGAAGCCGGCTTTGAGCCCAATAGTCCTGCCTCTGAAATAATATCAAGGGCATATTTACTTTGACATAAAAACAACCCTGAGGAGCTTCTAGCCACCTCAATGCCAAGAAAATATTTAAGCACACCAAGATCCTTCATATAAAAACATTGACTCAAATAGGCTTTGAAAACCGTCACCGCAGCGGAATCATTACCAGAGATTATCAAATCATCAACATATACTAGGACGTTGATCTGTACAGACCCTTTAGAGTAAGTAAAGAGGGAATAATCGGAGTAGGATTGAAGAAAACCGTACCCCTTTAAAGCTGTCACAAGCTTTGCAAACCAACATCGAGGTGCCTGTTTCAAACCATACAGCGATTTACGCAAACGACAAACCAGATCAGAATCAGTGGATCTAAAACCTGGCGGAAGTTTCATATACACCTCCTCATCTAAATCGCCGTGAAGGAAGGCATTATGAACATCCATCTTATGCAACTCCCAATGCTTGGATGCTGCAATGGCCAGAAAAGCTCTAACTGTCACCATTTTCGCGACTGGGGCAAATGTCTCATTATAATCAATTCCTTCAACTTGATGATTACCGAAAACAACTAATCTGGCTTTTAACCTCTCAATGCTACCATCTGAGTTGTACTTAATTTTGTATACCCATTTACTTCCGAGAGCTTTCTTTCCAGGAGGTAATTTTTCCATAGTCCAAGTGCCATTATCTTCCAAAGCACGAATCTCCTTTTGCATAGAAGTACACCATCTTATATCTTTTGCAGCCTCCTTAAAAGATTGTGGCTCAACACCTGCAGTTACAGCTGCAAGAAAATTCCGGTGTTTCAAAGTAAATTGATCACAACTAACATAATGTGCTATAGGAAAAGGCGTACCTGAGGGAGTGTGATATGGCGGAGCGAGATATGGACTGTCCTTGATAACCGTATGTGTCACGAAGTCTCTCAACTTTACTGATGGGAACTTCTCCCGGAACCCGCGGCCGAGGATGAAGCGTCCACTTGTGGCACATCCCGAGCATTTTCACTTGGCACGAACGCGGTAGACGGTGGCTCAGCATTACTAGGCATGACGCTAGTCGTGGGAGAGACCGTTTGAGGACCGACGATGACATCCTCGTGCATCACCTGATGATCCCCCATACCTTCAATAAGCTCTTCCTGGGGTCCCTCATTATAAGTCACATCACTGTCAAGGGGAGGAGTATGATTTGTGACTTCAACATTCAAATAAGGAAAGACATTTTCATAGAACTTCACATCCCTCGACACAAAGAACTCCTTTTTTCTCAAGATCAAATAAACTCCATCCCTTCTTACCAAACGGATAACACACAAAAACACATTTACGGCTTCGACTGGCAAACTTGTCACCTTTAGCGCGTTGATTATGGGCATAAGCTAAGCAACCAACAACGCGCAAGTCACTAAAAGAAGGTGTACAACCAAATAACATTTCATATGGAGTTTTGTTTAGGAGAACACTAGAGGGAGTCCGATTTATTAGGTGAGCAGTGGCCAAAACGCATTCTCCCCAAAAATAGATTGGCAACCCCCCTTGAAACCTCAATGCACGAGCGATATTGAGAATATGTTTATGTTTCCTTTCCACTTTTCCATTTTGTTGAGGGGTACCCACACAAGAGGTTTGAAATAAAATTCCATTAGCCACAAAGAAATCTTTCATGCAGTTAAACTCTGTTCCATTGTCACTACGTACAATTTTCAACTTTTGAGAAAATTGACGGTCAATCATGGCAATAAAGGACATAAACATCTTGAAAACTTCTCTTTTATCAATCAATAAATAAACCCACACAGCACGTGAATAATCTTCCACCAAGGTTAAAAAATAACGAGCACCACACGAAGAAACTTCATCATACGGACCCCATAAATCACAATGTAGTAACTCAAAAATCCTAGTTGATTTATTGGCACTTAAAGGAAAACGATCTCTAGAATGTTTAGCACGGTGACAAACTTCACATGCTTTATTCAAATGACTCTTAGAATTATTAAAAAAAGGAAGCAACTTCACTACTGTCTCGGAAGGATGACCCAAACGACTATGCCATAGCTCCAAGGACTTCGAATTATCAACCGAAACCGCTTGCACCTGTAATCCATGCCGTAGATAGTAAAGTCCATCCCGTCTCTCACCCGTGCCAATCACCTCCCTTGAATGCAGGTCCTATATAGCACACAAGGTAGAATTAAATTGGACAAAGCAATTTAGATCATCATTTAGTTGTGAAACCGAAATTAAATTGCAGTTTAACTTAGGAACAAAAAGAACATGTTGGAGGATTATTTTGTCGGTGAGTTTCACGACACCCTCCTTAGTAGCAACCACCGTTTGACCATCCGGAAGGCCCACGGGACATGGCGAAACTACTGTAGTATCCACTAAACAAGATTCATCACCAATAACATGATGAGAACATCCAGTATCAATTATCCAAGAATCCATTTCCAACTTACCATGCAACCTGTTAGAAGGAGTGTGAGGAGTACAAAATGCGGTTGTTAACGCCGCCCACTGTTCTGCAGTAAAACTTGGAAGAGGTAGCGCAGCAGGAGCGGGGTTCGGCTTCATTGTGCTATAGTCAGTTACAACTACGAGCATGTGTTAATCACTTGGCGTGCTACCTAGAGGCACGTCGTCATTGTGCTATGGTAATTGTTCTTCAAGTTTTGTGTGTGATTGAGCTGTAAAAATTTGTGCTTATGAATTTTATTTCCATGTTTAACTTTTCTTAATTTTGGATTCTAGGAGAATACAATAGAATCCTGGACTCGAATGCTACAAAAGTATTTCTCTTGCGATGCCAAAGAAAGATGGTGTTACTCCAGGTGTGATAATTGTGTTGGACAACTGACAACATACAATTTATACTGAGGTTTCTCAGGTAATGACTATGTGTTGTTGTCTGTATAATCCTTCTTGACCGATGCATAGCGAGATGCAGTCATCGTAGTTTCATGTAGAATCGAAAAATTGAAATTGTTATATTAGGTGAAAGATGAAAACTTGTACTGTTTTTTTACTGCTTGGCTTTGTAGGTGAACATATTGTGGAAATTTGTTGGAACCACATAAAAGGTAGACAAACATCAATGTTGGCAGATTGTATATGACTAGCAATTTAGTTGTTAAAGTAATTTGTAAAACCACACTAGCATTTATGAATATGTTTACTTGAATGGTGAAATTCAGATAAACTAATAATGGATTTAACGATGTTAGGCAATGAATCTTAACGGAAAAAAATTTTATACATATAGTAAGATTATATATTTGTCTATTTTCACTGTGTACATGCCCTATTTTTTATTTTATTTTAAACTGATTCCATTATGTTCAGTATGATTAAAGAAAAGACCATTAATACATTATTTTTTTAAAATCAACATAACCGAAAAGATTTCATTGAAACAAACTAGCATAGTGAAACTCCACTCAGGACTAGTGCAAAAGAAACCCTCGATTATTTGACATCTCGTTATATATTGAACGTTAAGAATTATTAACTAGAAAACAAGAGCTATTCAAAGATACACAAATGTTGTTGTGTGAAAACAATAGAAGAGAAAGCACAGATGGACTATTGAAGAAGCATAATACAAGAAAAAATAGGAAAATTAATAACAATTCAAGTTTGGTAGCAGAAGAATTATTGAATAAGAAGTAGTTTATCATTCTGAGACTTACATTATAACTGAATTGTAAATTTAATCTTGTTTCCAATGG
Source organism: Berberis vulgaris (assembly GCA_963556465.1). Classification (NCBI taxonomy): domain Eukaryota; kingdom Viridiplantae; phylum Streptophyta; class Magnoliopsida; order Ranunculales; family Berberidaceae; genus Berberis; species Berberis vulgaris. The sequence goes on along the minus strand of OY747126.1, from coordinate 16,315,315 downwards.
AAAAATTAACATTAATTTTAAAGGCAGAATAACTGATGTTTACGTGAAAACTTTTAACATAACTAGCTAACATTCTTTCTTATGGCATTAAAAAATGTTATAATGCTGATAAGTTCTGCAAAAATGAGCTTGCCAAATCTCGGCTATGCATTTTAGGATAGGATTCAAATGAAATTTGTCTACAATAAAAATCAATAGCATTGGCATTTCAAAAGAATTTGTGGAAATTTCAGAAGGATGTGGGTGTAATGTACTTCACGCGTTATTTTAGTCCATTTTCACGTTGCCTTTGGAATTTAAAAATGACTTGATTGGATCTATTGTTTATTTGTCAGTTGTGGCTTCTCACAAATGTCATACAGAACTATATGCATAAAAGCAGTGAATTTTTTACCTGCACAAATTTGAACTTTTGTGGCCAATATACCACTGCATTAGCTTACAATTAGAAAATGTCGTGTTTCAGGAAGCATGGCAGTGTCAAGGATGTCATTACACATCTGGAAAACGATATGGTATGGAATGGATTCTTTACATAGATAGTTTATTCCATGCCCAATTTCAAGTACTTTATTTTTCTAGTCATACTAGGTGAAAAAATAAAAAGATAGTTATAATAAATGATATGGAGAATGAGATTTACCATAAACGGCAATGATTTGGCAGTTTAAGTTTAAGACGGGATGCTGAGGAAGAAGATTACTCATTTGAAAATATAAGAAACAAAATGAAGAGTTGAAAATAGTGAAGGGGTTCTGTTGCATAAGAAGAAAAAAAATCTTTAATTTGACCTTTAAAGGTAGGGTTCTCCACTAAACCTCATATCACTTATTTGATGTCTTTTTTATTTGTACAGAGGCAACTATTGATAAACTCCCCGGTCTTCATAAAGCAAAGGTTGCTGGTGGGATTACAGCTGAAACTCTGTTTCTTAAAGATTCAACTGTTAGTCAACTTCATTCAGGAGAAATGAAGATAAAATATGGAATGGCTACTCAGGACATTGGATATAATAGAGTTAGTGTTAAATATGTGGGTTAGCTGTTTGTTGTGTTTGCTCCTGACTTGAAGGTAATTTCCAAATGATAATGCACTTGGCAATTTTTTGGTACATACCCTTCTCGAGTTGCACTGTCATTGAATTGTGTTTTTTAACCGGTTAACACAAGTTCATGCATTTTTCTGCAGATACGTGTTGGAAAAATCCAACATATGTGGGCACATATGTATTTAATGTGGAACTGCGACATTTTTTGAGGATGTTGAGTTTGGGAGAAGAAATAAGGTAAGAGAAATTGTCTTTGAGGAGAAATCGGTTTCGACTCCTACTACTGTTTTTGACAATGTACATGTTTATCTACCTGTCATTGATCAAGAAGGAGATTTGGAACCTCAACAAGACAATGTTGAACAACTCCCTGTTCAAATTGAAGTAAATGTTTCAGAGGAACAAACTCAGGGACAAATGTCATTAAGGAGATCCACGAGAGAAATGAGAAATGTTATTCCGGATGATTACATAGTTTTTCTCCAAGAACATGAGGAAAATGATGGATTGATGGAAATTGATCCAATCAACTTCCATCAAGCCATGCAGGATTCTAACTCTCAACAGTGGATAAATGCTATGAATGAGGAGTACAAGTCTATGCAAGACAATCAAGTTTGGGATCTTGTCCCATTACCTAAAAATACAAAGCCCATTGGTTGTAAATGGATATTCAAAACCAAGAGGGATTCAAAAGGTAATGTGAAGAGATATAAGGCTCGTCTTGTAGCTAAAAGTTTCACTCAAAAGGAAGACATCGACTATAAAGAGACATTCTCTCCGGTTTCAAAGAAAGACTCATTTAGGATAATGATGGCACTTGTTGCACACTTTGACTTTAAGCTACATCAGATGGATGTTAAGACAAAATTTCTCAATGGCGACATTGATGAAACAATTTATATGGTGCAACCAGAAAACTTTGTGTCTGGAGACCCAAAGAATATGGTTTGCAAACTAAAGAAATCCATTTATGGGCTCAAGCGAGCTTCTCGTCAATGGTACCACAAATTTCATCAAGTAATTGTCTCATTTGGTTTCGAGACAAATGCAGTTGATAATTGTGTGTATCATAAGTTCAGTGGGAGTAAGCATATCTTCTTGGTTTTGTATGTTGATGACATACTGCTTACCACTAATAACAAAGACATATTGCACGAAACTAAGAAATTTCTATCAAATAAATTTGATATGAAAGATCTTGGTGAAGCTTCTTTTGTTTTAGGGATTCAGATACACCGAGATCGCTCTCGGGGTATTCTTGAATTATCGCAAAAGAGCTATATAGAAAAGGTGCTTAAAAGATTTGGCATGCAAAATTGTAAACCAGGAGACACCCCTGTAGCTAAAGGAGACAAATTCAGTCTTAAACAATGCCTTAAGAATAAACTTGAAGTTAAAGAAATGCAAGAGATTATCTATGCATCAGCTGTTGGGAGTCTAATGTACGCTCTGGTTTGTACGCGTCCAGATATAGCATTCATTGTTGGAATGCTAGGCAGATATTTAGACAACTCTGTGATGGATATCACTGGAAAGCAGTCAAACGGGTTATGAGATATTTACAAAGAACTAAGGATTACATGCACACATATAAAAAATCAAAACAGTTGGAGATCATAGGGTATTTTGATTCTGATTTTGCTGGATACCAAGATAGTAGGAAATCCACATTAGGCTACATTTATCTGTTAGCTGGAGGAGCTATTTCTTGGAGGAGTGCCAAATAGACTCTCATGGATTATGGCTACAAAATTTTGTCACCGGGCTGCGCATTCTGAGGAGTATTGAAAGACCGCTAAAGTTATATTGTGACAATAACTCAGCAGTTCTATATGCCAACAACAACAGGAGCTCATCTAGGTCAGATCATATTGACATAAAGTTCCTGGTTGTGAAAGAGATAGTACAGAATAAACGAATTTTCATATAGCACATTTGGACAAACTCCATGATTGCGGATCCGCTTACTAAGGGATTACCACCCAAGGTCTTTCATGAGCACACTGCTCATATGGGTGTTATATCATTTGAGGATATTTTGGTTTAGTAGGAGTTTGTATATTTGATTGCTCTATATTGGTTTTTTGGACACATTTTGTGTATTTGAGTATTTTCTGCAGAAATAAAATATTCAGTTTATTCACACTCTTATTTATTGTGTTAAAGTTCGATCTCAATAAAGTTTAAAGTAGGACTAGTTGGAAATAGACATTGTTTAAATCACGTTACATGTAATTTCCATGTTACGCATCCATGATTGATCTGTGTCATTTGATTGTATGGGTATACGTGACTATTGATGGATTTAGTTGCGCCATATGTGACGAAAGTTCCCTTAATCCTATACCTGTATAGTCAATGGACGAGATTGTTTGAAAATACCTTCATATGTGATAGCAAATTTTGAGCTCATTAAGTTATACACATTTTAAGGTAACATATGTGGCTCAAGTGGGAGATTGTTGGAAAAATCCAACATGTCTGGGCACACATGTATTTAATGTGTATTATTATCTTAAAGTATAGCCCAATGGATTGTGATCTAATATGGTTAATTGGAATAGGGTATTAAAATGTCATGGGCTTAATGTGTATATACACTTAAGCAATTTCTAATTTGATGAGGGACCAAATTAGAAATTGGTAAAAATAACTGATGACCCAATCAGTTATAAATACAGGGTTATGATCCCCAGTTGAGCGTATGTTTTGTTTCTTCTGGAATTCCCTTCTACAGAGAGATATACAGAAAACATACATTATCAACTGGAAGATCAAGACTCATCCCTTCCTTGAAGTGCTATTATGGATCAAAGTACGCTTCCGCTTTATTCTTGATTATTTTTCTTCTCATTGAATCAATATGGAGCATAACTGTATCTGTAGAATAAAGATCTAATACGACGATCTTGGGATTAAATACACATTAAATACATATGTGTGCCCACACATGTTGGATTTTTCCAACAATACGATCTTGGGAATTTTGTGTAGAAACACACAAATAATTCATATCTCGTGAGTTGGTATTGCCGCAGGTAATGTATGTTTTTTTTTCTTGTCTTTTCTTTTCCGTATATATATATATATATACACACACATAATTTCATGCGTATTTTCGTCAGGTGCTCTCAGTCTTCTGTAGATGTTCAACAAAAACAAAACTCCCTTCAAAACAAATGATTTTCCTTAATGCGAAAAATTTTAAATGGTTTCTGGGGTGCATATTCGGGGCATTTAGGATTAAAATTTAATGTCATTTTTTAATGGGGAAAGGTTGAAAGAAAAGTTTGCAAAGTTCATCAGGTTAACTTGACACGAAGACAACACAGTCTTTTCACACTAACAGAAGTATTGGACCTGAGTCGCAGTTGGTGGTTTGTGCAACCATTTTCATAACCTAAAGACATGTTAATGCATTTGCAGGTAACTGAATTGCGTCACATAGCTAATAAATATCAAGATACAATTGCAAAAAGCAGATACTCTCCAGTTTCAAACGAAGAATTGCAAAGACTCTGTGAGGGGTAAGTCTATCAACCATGAAGACCCTGGTTTTTGTTTCCTTAATGAAATTAACTTAGACCCACATGTAGATGCTTCCGAATGGACTTGATGATAGATCATTTAGTTCTGATGTTAAGGTGATTAATAAGGTGAGGAGTTCATCCTGACTGAAAGTTAGCATTTTGAAACATCTACGGCTGTAATGACTTTGAATGCACAGTTGCACACAAACCCACACAGAAATGCTAGTGTGTATCATGTAATTTCTGAAAGGGATTTTTTTTAGCTAAACGTGACCACCATGATATTGTAGATGGAGGATTGTTGAAACCTTTCCTTTGATTATGCATGGAGATGTGTAATGCCGTAAGTCCCACTGTAAATCACCTTTCATTATGTAGGGTTGCGAATTTTAATGCACCACAAACAACAAATGGCCCTCTATAGAGAACCTTGGCGTTCTGGTTCACGCTACTCTTAAAAAGCGACTCGAGTTGTCTTGTCGTACATGTTGCTAAACACGAAAGACTCCTGCTAAATAACACCATCATTTTTATTTGTGAACACCATTAACCTCCTACTTTCTAAAGGACAACACCATTATAAACAAAAACAAAAAAACCATAACCCTTACCCCTTTTCTCCTCTTTCCCCTTCACCACCACCACTACACCTTGCCACCGCCACCCCTCATCCTCTTCTTCTTCTTCTCTTCAATCACACCACCACCATCTCGCCCCGCCACCTCTCATCTCACCTCCTCCTATCTTCTTCTTATTCTCCGTTTTTTTCTCTTCTTCTCCCTTTTTTTTTTGCCCTATTTTTTCTCCTTCGCCCTCGCAGAGGTTCCTGCGAGTAGGGAAGTCACACCCGTAGAGATTTTGGCAAGTGTGGGTTTCCACTCGCTGAAACCTCTCCAGCGAGTGGGAAACCTCCGCGAGGGCGAAAAAGAAAAAACGGAGAGAAAAAAATAGAGAATAAGAATAAGAAGATGGGAGAAGATGGGAGAAGGTGGGATGAAAGCTGGCGGTCGCGAGGTGGTGGTGGTGAAGGGGAGGAGGAAAGGTGGCAGTGGTGGTGGTGTGATTGAAGAAGAAGGAGGAGGATGAGAGGTGACAGTGGTGGTTGATGGAGAAAAAAGGGAGAGAGGAGAAGATATTAGGGTTAAGTTTTTTTTTTGTATAATGATGGTGTCCTTCAACGGGTGGTATTATTTAACAGGGGGCAACATGAAACTGTAACATGCTGCAAGACTTTCCAAACTATCAGTTGCATGTGTTAAAGAGATTTAACTTATATTTGAGTTTGGATTTCATAACAAAGTCTTTGGGCCTGTAAGTCTTTCCCCCTACCCTTTTCTAATAAAATTTGATCATGTCTTGCCTAATAAAATAGAAAGAGTTACAGTAGTAAAAAAATCACTCACTGCTTCCGGGTCCTTGCTTTTGCATTTTCTCAACCCGAAGTCATGGAAACTCAAGATATTCAAGTTTTATTTTCGTATGATTTGTTCTTTTTTCCTGTAGGTTCTCAAAAGTTGCCGATCAGCTTGCAAAAATCATTGACTTGCCGAATAGCAGGTTCCCTGAAGGACTTTTCATCCCAAACTATAAGACAAGGCATTTTCTATATTCGTCAGCATGGTAATTAAAGCTTAATTCAATATTCAATATGATTTCTTTATTCTACTATTATTCTCTTGCTTACTTCTGTTATTTTGTCCATTAAACAGATGTCTACAGGAGTAAATTGTTTGAGAGACTTGACAGGTTCAAGACAGCAACACAACAATATGCCTAATGGTAATTCTTATGTTTTTCTGATGCATACATATTACTACTCTTTTAAATTTTTATGTTTTGTTATGATCAAGTAGTCTGCGAAAAGATGCTTTTTGGCAGTTTGGCCTTTTTTTAACTAAAACAACGTATCTCTGTCACGCTCCAATTTTTGAAGAAAAATGAAAATCCCAAAATTCACGTAGGATTATTCACTTTTCCAAAATTCGGGACGTGAAATTCAATAACAACAGAAACATTTAGCAGCAACAACTTAAACATGATTTAGTTACTGAAATAAATAAAAACTCTAACCAGAAAAACTGACGTCGCTGGCCCCACTAGTGGAACTCCAGTAACGCTGCTCAAAAGTCTCTAAACCTGAAAGGCTAATCGGCTACATTTCCAAAGGAATGTACCCAAGAAGCAAAAACTCACTTGGGTCAGTAATAAAGCTGGTGTGAGTAATCTTCATTCCAAAAATCCATAAATTCACGCGTGATAAATATCAATCTAAACACAACCAACAAATCATCACACCAATAGGTAGTCCTCAACGAGGCAAGGTGTCATGCAAGAAAACACAGTTCAAAGAATTTAGTTCCTCAACGAGGCAATCACATTTGGTTCCTCAACGAGGCAATCATGTCATCATTCCAATTAAGTAAAAATGCATTTATTTATACTTACCTGGTAGAAGTTGACTATGGCAAGTCTAACCTGCAGAAACATTAATGGACTTGCCATCCTGCATGAAAATGATTAGAAACAATATAAACGTAATTTATTCATATTGATTTGAATTTGATTCATCTTTTAATGGATTGATCACTTAGACGATACCACATTTGCACCACCTCCGTGCCGAACATACATGCCCGTATGCCCCTCTCATATAAAGGAGGACTTCTCCGTCATCCATGCCCAAGTATGGACATCACATACAGGCATGCATCGCGGATACTCCTAAATATATGAGTATCAAAAGTCACTCTTGGGCTATCAATGCGCATAAACTCACGTCACATATTTTACGGATAATTATCAAAGCCTATTTTAGGCATACAAATTCACCTCATTTCCGCAAGACTAACCCGAATGTTATTTTAGTTTCTCTAGTAGGAAATAGGTGCCCCAACTCCGCAAGACAACCCGCAGGTTAGTTAGTTTCTCTAGTAAGAGAGGGGAAATAATAAACAAAAAGAGGTGTGGTAGTTCTAAGTGATACAATTCTGGGTGATTAAATTTTCAGGAGTCAAAGTTTACCAATATCATTTATTTTTGATATTTCAGAATTCCTCCACAAAGACATTTTGTCATTCATAAATAATCCACCCGTTCTTATGGGAAAACATAACATTTGACACATTGCCAAATCATAAACAAGTTCATTAGGATATCCTTCCATTGTTCTGAGACAACCTACATTTCTCATATATAAACTTTCTGTAACAAAACGGGGAAACAAAGCCCATTCAATATAAGGAATTTAGGCTCGTTAACAAGTCAATTGGCATATAATACAATCATCCAATCCAACACCGCCACGACAAGGCTAGTAACAGAGAAAAAGGGAATATATGTGTGTGCGTGTCAATATCCTGCAGCAGTACAACTAAGCTAATTTACCCGGATATAAGAAGCATTGTACATCTTATTAGGTTAGAGTTTTAATATCTTGTCCATTTAAATAAAACAGATGAGCACCAGAGTAGAGACTGGAGTTGGCAAGCATCTAGACAAGAATATTGGGAAAAATGTAATTCTGAAGACGTGAACAACATGGTTGTGATTTATGGTCAAGAAGCACTATTGTCTGAAGAATAGAAAAGGATAAGAAATTGTTTAGAAACTGATACTTTAATATTCCAGAAGCTTAAAGCGCAGTGTAATATGTATGCTGCATTAATCTCATAGAAGAAAATGAGATGCTAATAGAGTAATCATACACCCTAACCTCCGTTATTTAGATAAATCCAACTTCTAGAAGTCAAAATATGCTAGGTAGCTACATGTTTACTGTAGCATAGTTATTTTGTTCTCTTGTAATTCTTTAGCCTCAACTCAGCTACTTAACATTTGAAATTTGAGTGCCTAGGATTCAGTTTTTGTGTTTAACCCTTTATTTGAAGTATTAGTTAAGCACTTCCTGGATTGATCTTGTGGCTTTGGCGAAACCATTTTCGATATATGTATGTTGGATTATGAAAATTCACTTACCAGGTCCATGGCTGCAGAAGCTTGCTTGATCCTTTATATAAAATTGCATTCATACAGCTCTATAGAGCATGTTTTAAACTAATCCCTAGATCATGTGACTAATTACATGTACATAATGTTTGGACATAATGTAGGAAGAGATGAGTCACAACTCAACCAAATATCAATGGAAGATGCTAATTGAGCAGACTAGGCTGGTAGCAATAACATGAACACATCTAACTACACACATTTGTTGAGGATTTATAGCGACTGTCATTTTTGTAACATGGTATTCGGATGTAACCACCTTAACTTGAACTTATGTAAACTAATAGACCCTACATTAGAATATTTCTTAAACAATAAATTCAATGCAAAAACGAGTTTCCCCAAATTTGTTTTTAACCTGTCCAAAGAATCTTCCAGTCACTATAGTCATTCCTAGTATCTAATGTCAATGTATCTGTTACACAAAGCTAATCTGAATCAACAAAAAGTAACCATAATTGTCACTCCACTAATCTATGCCCACATTTTTCACATTTCTTCTCCCTCTAACATAAATGAAAGTGGGGGAAAAGAAGAAGAGTCAGTTAGGGGTTTAAGGATAAGCAATTATGAATATTGCATAGTGACAAACATTCGTCAAACCCATCAGATCTTACCAAAATTCCCATCAAAGTAACAAAACCTAAACACAATAGAATCAAAGAAATTTGATAAAGAAAACTCACAGGTGAGTAGCACATAGCCCTCGACACACCAGACCTTTCTCTCATCGCAGCAATCATCTCGCCAAACCACCACCACATCGCCAGCAGCCCAACATCCTCACGCCTCCCTAGCCTTCGTCGCCGCCGAAGAGGATAACTGTTGCACAAGAGAAGAAGGAAAAAAAGGGTTTTGGTTTTATACTATGGGTGGTTATTCGCCCTCACTAAAATTCTGAGGGCACCCACTTTTTAACTCACCAAATAAACCCTAAAATTTTGAAACCTGAATTCAATTACATGTAAACCTATTTTATTTTATTCAAAATAAATAAATTAGTTTTATGAAATTTAGGGGTATTGCATTATACACACGTTAAATGGAATCAGGTAAGAAAGTTAACTGAATTTCGAAAAATATGACTTGTCAAACGAAAGAAGATTTTAAAAAAAAATACAAATTTCAATTGAATTTTATGAACTTAAATATTTATTGTGATTGGAAAAGTAGGAGTGTTACAATCTCCCTCAGCTTGGTACTCGAGTCGAGTATATTTCTGAAAGTCCCCGGGCTTGAAGGGGACAAGGGTTCCGTCAAGCTCTGCAATTTGATTTCCAACTTCTAAGAAGAGATTGTGCCAAAATGGCATGCATGTACGAAGTATGATTTCATAATTCAGGAATCAAGCCTATCCTACGTTTTTGCTTGTTTTGTGTGTTTGATTGTGTCTGTGTTGATAAAAAGACACTGTAGTTGTTGTGCATGGAAACGACCTGGAATGTTGTCTTTGAACTCAATAATACTTGTAAATAGATAATATTTTTTTTCAGATTATTTCCATTTAAGAAAGCTAATTGTAATTTACAGGAATATTGGCAAGTTATTCTCAAGAAGCAATGCATCCTGGTCTTGTCAGCCATATGAACAACGATTACATATTTGGACAGAACAGAGTATCCCATTACCAACAGGTTCTTTATGGACAAAACTCCATGAACTCAAGCCTTGATGGGGTTCAGCAGAAGCCTTATTGGCCCTTCAACAGTCCATTTCCAGCATCTGTATCTTCGCTTCAGGAACCTCCAATAAATGTAGCACTTAATGGCTTGTCAAGTTACCATCAGCAGCAACAACATATACCAGTGGAAATGCTACTTGAACCCAACTATCAACAGTCATCTCAAGAAAATCAGAGCTCACAACACATAATGCCTACAATGGGTAACGATGAGGTAGATTGGTTGCAGTTTTTTAATATAAGGCAACATCATACTACACAAGAAGAAGAGAATCTGCAGTCCTTCAGCGGACAGCATGCTAACAGACTTGTAATGCATGAAGCCTCCAACACATTCAGTGCACCTATAACTGGTGTACTCGGAAAAAATGAATTAGCAACTGTCTGCGGCATTTCAGGTAACACTAATATGGCTCAGCAACAGCAAGAGCACTCCCTTGCTGATGAAGTTCTGGCACATCATCAAATAAGGGTGGATTTGGAAGCTCACCGGAGGATACTGATTAATTTCCAAAGCGCGATGTCAAGTGTTGATAATCAGGGTGAGTGATTCTGTACAAAGTAGGTCTGGTGGATGATATGACTTAAATGTTTCTTGTTGATACTAGGTTGTTCTATGTTTTTTAACTCAGGGCATTGTTTGTGATGCTTTTCATCACTTACATTCATTTACATGTCGTTTAGTCTGAATTAATCGCCTTGGTTTGTGGAGTATTCTAAACAACTGATTGATTCCCTAGTCAGGTAAGCAATAAAGTAACGATTGGAAGTTGTTCTAAATCAGTGTTTGGTGAAATTTGTTGGTGCGCCAACAAGTAATTCATCATGATATATTCTAGCTTGTTTGAACCTTTTTTTTTAACAATAAACATGTATGAATCATTCGTGTCCACTGTCTTCGGGATTCTTGTACCATATGCATCATGTAAGAAGGGATGGAAATAAATAACAAATTAATCTACCACGCCTTGATTGATTCTTGGTGTCCATGTTGATCAATGTTTAGTAGGGGTGGGCAAGAATCCCGATCCTGACCTGACCGACCCGGACTGATATGGTTCTGAACCGGTTTAAATTGGGATGAATCGGTTTATGTTATTTTTATCCCGGTCCCGAACCGATTTGAACCGGGACGGAATCGGTTTTCACAAGTTTTGTCCGGGACCATTCGGTCCATCCCAGTTACTGTAGCAAGCCCAAGCCCACGTAATTTTATCTATCAAGTCAAAAGCCCAATTTAAAATCTGAGAAGTGAGAATCCTCCAACCTCTCAGTCTCTTCTTTTCGCCTCCTCTCTTTCCCCTTCCTCCTCCTCCACAAACAGCCCTCTGAGAAGTGAGAATCGTCTTCTCTCCACTTCACTTCCTCATCAAATCTCCTCCTCCATCCTTCCAAGTTTGTTTGACTGTCTATCTCTTTATTATTCTTATTTATTTATCGATAAGATGAAAAGCTTACTCTGTTTTCAACGCGATTCAGATCTCTTCACGCTCTTTCTCTCTGAGACATTAGGAATGGACTGTGGACTCAAAAAAAAGCTCCTCAAAGATTATGGTTCCACGACATGCATGAGTGAAATGCACCCACATCCACCCCTTAAGTTCTTCCCCAACCACTAAGAAAACATTAGGGAGACTAAAAAACCCTTTTCATATCTGAGCTCGTTAACTGGTGTTTGGTTAAAGTTTATTTCAATCAGTTAAACCAATTTTGGACTTCACTAGAGGTGTCTGCTTGGAATCAATCATTAATTATGGGTTCTGCTTGGAATTTATGGGTCCATACATATTGTGTTTTCTGTAGAATTCGAAATTGGTAGATCCAATTTACTTGTTTGTAATGTTTGATGCAATTTGGTAGATTTGATGATGCAGGGTGCTTCTACAGAAGATGAACTAGATATTCAGATTGGAGAGGAAATTGTGTGACTACTTGTTGGGTTTGGGCCTTTTTTGAATCGGGATGGCATGGTCCCGACCCAGACTGTCCCGGTTCAAAACAGTCTGATACCAATCGGGTCAGCCCAAAAAATTTTGATTTTTCGATCCGTACCGGGACCAGAACCGAGATTAGCCCAAACCCAGACCATGCCCACCCCTAATGTTTAGACCACTTTTGGGCAACCATTTTATTTTTTGTCTTCTCCTTGATTCCGACTCACTCCACTCATTAGTCTCCTGCAATCTACATCATAATGTCTTATAGATCACTTTTCGTTCTCCTTGACCTTGACCTACACAATGAACACACGTTAGCCAAAGACCATTATTGTGGTGGCCGATGGCACTCCGATGCTAAAGTCAGACAAGGCGTGAGAAATGTGTATTGCTTAAAATTAGGGTTTTGTAGCGTACCTTAGTTCCTCAACTTTGTTCTCTATTTAACATGTAAGAGTCCTTGTACGGCTATGCCTTTGGTGACATGGTTTAAGAAAATATTTCTATTAGAAATTCTTTCCTTGTGGAGAGTTGCCCATGCAGGAGAGTTTTCATGCACAACTTATACTCTGATATTTGTTTCTTAATAGGAGTCAATGTGTCGCTGGCCAGCCTGTCCTAGGCCAAACTCTTAGATACTCGCCTCAGTGGGCTTTGAGTAATCTGGGCTTTGTTTCCTAGCCTTTGGGCCGGAGCAGGACAAACGCTCACTTGGAAGCCCATGCTAGCTCAATCATCATGACACGTGTATGGTGTGGATTACTGGACGGTTCGGTGTATCATCAGTTGTTCCCTCGAGTTAGTGGGTCAGCTTGTCGGTCCCCTAAGTCACGTCATGAGAAAACTGGACAGTCGTGATGATTGAGCCTGAAACGTTTCCTCAAGCGATGCACATTATTAAATGGGCATGTGACTGCTAAAAAAAATGCAAATCCTTACTTCTATTTAAGTTTTCTTCTCTGCAGAGTTGAGTTTCTTTGCTTCTGCAATTTCTTAGAGACTCTTCTTTGTTGCTTCGCTTTTGCGTTTATGCTTTGCTCAACTTCCGTTTTCACGAGTGTAATCAAAAGTTTGTACCTTCTTCAATGGTGGATAGGAGTAAACTTAATCCCACTGAGAAGTTGGCATTTTCTTGTTATGAGTTTTTCGTGGACAAGTTGATTGATGAAACTGGCCTGGCTGGTCTCCGTGACAAATAATGGATTCCTGTGGACCTGAAACTTTTCCCGTTGGGTTCAGATCAAACCCCAGTAAGGCCTCTGAAGGGGTTCATTGCTTTGCATAGGAGCATGCTTCAATCGGGACTCCGAAGGGGTTCATTGCTTTGCATAGGGGCATGTTTCAATCTGGACTATGTTTCCCCGTCCTAGAAGATATTTAGCGCGTTCTGGCCTATCTGCGCATTCCACCGTTCAGATGGTGTCGAACTGGAACATAACTTGATCGCCATTCTCATCCAGGCGAAGGACATTGGCATTTGAGTGGCTTCTAAGGAGATCCATCAACTGATTTCTCCCCATTTGAACGATCATGGGGTCCGCTAGCTCCATACGCCAGTTTGTCTGGGTTCTTTGCCAAATGATTTCAAGTTCTGGCAGAAACATTGTTTTCTGGCCTATTTGGACTCCCACTATTTTATGCTGGATGGTCGTCTGCTTGTCAAAAATTTCAGACTGGATGGGAGTAAGTATAATGTTTTTCTTCTTCTTCATTGTCCGATTATTGTGGATGTTGCACTGAATTGTTGCTCGTCTTTCTGTAGAAAAATTTTCGGCTTCAGTTCTTTCTGAGTATGAGGGGTCAATAATGGCAACGTTCAACAAACTGGCCTTTATGCCCATCGAAGATGTTGTGCGGCCGAGCAATATCGCGCAGAGCCGGCTGTTTGAGCATTTTCATGAGGCTCCCACTCTTTTCAGAACGTCGACCAAAGAGATTGGCGGTCATTTTTCGAGGAAGAAAAAACTGACGATGCCCAGTCCAACTAAGAAAACAGAGTTGGATGAAGTTTTGCCGCCTATCATCCGACCCAAGAAGAAACGGATTGGTTCTAAGGTTGCTCTTCTTTCTCAATCACTGGTTTCTCTGGAGGAGGGGGTAACTGTTGCGGAGCTAGGGCTGGCTCAGTCCGCCAAGGATATAGTTCTAAAGGATGGGGTGTTTCGCCTGAGCTTCATGTTCCCATCATTGACTTGGACAGGGGATCATTCGAAACTGGCGGGCGTCGTTGGTGTTGACCAACCGAGCGCGGAGTAGTCTGAGCTTCTAGACACTCCATCAATGCGGGCTGCAGTGGCTATATCCACTGGAGATAGCAAAGCTTCTCCTCCTCAATCTGTCATATTTTCGAACGATGCTTCTGCTACTGAAGCTGCTCCGCCAGTTCCTCTTCCCCACTCTCTAAATTGGTCGCTCCAATGAGTGATTCTTCTCCCTCTTTCCTGCCCACAGACCTTGATGTGGAGCATCAGGCAGTGCCCCAAGCTAGAATGACTGCGGCTGGGAAACAAAAATCCGTGAAGAGGGCCCCTAGCACTATGCTGACGTCCAAGGGTGGAGCAGACGTATTTTTGGATCAGAGTGAGTTGCATCCTGTTGCCCGAATTTGTCTTCTTGGTTCAGAGTCAAGTGCGCAAGGCTGGCATCTGGAAGTAGACGCGCCAATCGTTTCTGAGCGAAATATTCGCAAATGGTTTGAGTGGATGAACTCTCAAGAACCGGTGTCTGAAGGGGGTGATGATGGCAGAGCGCACCGAGAAGGGACATAGGCACTTGATGCTGGAAATGGCATTGCTGAATCAAGTTGCCATGGCTGTGACTAAAGTGGAGTCAGCACATGATAGAGTGTATGGCATGGAGAAGACTTTTGCCAACTTGCAGAAGTCGTACTTTGACGCACTTTATCAAATCAAGTCTATGAACAAGCAGTTGAAGGAGTCTGGTTCTGAGACTGATTTTGAGTCCCATTTGCAGGCCGAGCGGGCAAACTTTGAAGTCAAGCTAGAAGCTTCAAAAATTGAGTTGGACTATTCGAGGGCTCGCTTGGTGTCTGTTGAGGCAAACCTGACCAAAACTCGATCTACCATGAGCGGCGTTGAGGTTGAGTTGAGGCGCATCTAGGAGGAGCTGAAACGCGCTCAGGAGACTGCGGATAAGGCATAAGCCGATCTACAAACTCTGGTTGCTGAAAAGAAGCATGTCGAGTCTGAATGGAATGCCTCATGCTAGAAACTTGAATTTTATGTTGTTGCTGGCCTTGACTGTATCTGCAAGGCAGTGGATCAAGTTGCTTCTACATTGGATGAGCTCAGCCCGCTAAAGGAGCAACTGGCAGAGGAGCAATCTAAGGCAATTGCACTTGTGGCCAGGCTAGAGGAGGCAAATAAGAGTTTGGCAGAGTCAGAAGTTGCTTGAAGGTCAGGCGACTTTGGATTTCACCCAGGTCGTCAAGGGTAGGTTGGAGCTGCTAGGGCTGATTGAAGACGACCACCCTGAACTTGACTTCGCTTATTACAGAAAAATTGCTTATGAGAAGTTTGAGGAAGAAGAAGCTTCTGACTTGGCGCCTTCAGACAACGATCCAGAACCAGCTCCTGAAACTGTCGTTCCACCTTTTGATGTATCTTCCTGATGTATCTAGCCTCTCAGCAGTTGAAACTGACACTCCAAAGCTTTAATTTTTAATCATTAATGGAAGAAAATTGTGTTAAGTAATTGTCTGTACTTGTATTTTCTAGACTTTTCTTATTGAATCTTTCTTGTGTCGTCTTGCCATAGTGTTGGTCTTTAGACATGAAATTTCACTAAGTTTGGTAACTGTGTAGCTAACTTGTTCCTGTGAGTTCTGACTACTCAAATTGTATGTGCTTTTGAAGCCAAGCGTTTTTTTGTTCAGACTCCTAAGGGTCCAGGAGTTGTCTTGGCCAAACTTTGCGAGTTGGCTAAATTTTATGTTGCAGAGTAAGAATATTTTTGGTGGACCAGAAATCATTCGGATTTGTAAATTAATCATACTTTCTATTTCTTAAGCCATCTTAATCCGCTCTTGGCGGACTAGGTTGTATAGCAGACCATAAGTTGACTTCATCAGCCTTTTTGGGTAACTAACCTTTGATCAAGTTTGACCATCGGTGTCTATGGTCGGACAATGATCTTTGGCAAGTCATTTTAGTCGGGCTTCATGGGCTCAGACTAGACTCCCACATTCTAAGCCATCTTTGCCCATTATTGGCGGACTAGGCTGTAGAGTGGACCAAAAATTGTCTTCATCGACCTTTTTTAGGCTGACTAAACTTTGGTCAAGTTTCGCCATCATTGCCTATGGTTGGACAATGATCACTGGAAAGTCATCTTAATCAAACTTCATGATCTCTAACTAGACTTTCACCTTTAAGCCATCTTTGTCCGCTCGAAGCGGACTAGGCGCTAGAGTGGACCGAAAGTTGTCTTCCTTAGCCTTTTTTAGCTAATGGAACTTTGGTCAAGTTCAACCATCATTGTCTATGGGTTGACAATGATCTCTGGCAAGTCATCTTGATTAGACTCTATGAGCTCTGACTAGACTTTCACCTTCTAAGCCTTCTTTGTCCACTCTTGGTGAACTAGGCATTAGAGCGGACCAGAAGTTGTCTTCATCAGCTTTTTGTCTGACTAATCTTTGGTCAAGTTCGACCATCATTGTCTATGGTTGGACAGTGATCAATGGCAATTCATCTTGATCAGGCTCCATGAGCTCTGACTAGACTTCCACTTTCTAAGCCATTTTTGTCCGCTCTTAGCGAACTAGGCGTTAGAGCAGACTAAAAGTTGTCTTCATCAGCCTTTTTGAGCTGACTAAGCTTTGGTCAAGTTTGACCATCATTGTCTATGGTTGAACAATGATCCATGGCAAGTCATATTGATCAGGCTGCATGAGCTCTTACTAGACTTACACCTTCTAAGTCATTTTTGTCCACCCCTAGCGGACTAGGCGTTAGAGCGGACCATAAGTTGTCTTCATCGAACGGCCTTTGGTGTATTAGTCTAACTTGGGTGTCCTGACTTATGTAACTCACTCAGTGGTCTGACATGGAGGTCGGACCAGAGGTTCTGATAAGATTGTAGTAGATTGAGATCAACAACAGTGAAACTTTAGCAAAGCAAATACCTTAAATTTATTGATAATATTTCTTTAGGAGCTCTACATTCCATGTCCGGTTAAGGCCTTCACCGTTCATGTTTTACCAATATGTACCTGGCCTATTGACCTTGATCACTTTGTAGGGCCCTTCCTAGTTTGGATTCAGCTTGCCCGCCCCTGATTCCTTAGTGTTTTGCTGAGTTTTTTCTGAGTACCCTGTCTCCCACTTTGAACGACCTTCCTATTATAGTACTGAGCCATTCTCTGCTGGTAGGTAGATATCTTGGAAGAAGCCTCGTCTCTTTTTTCCTCGAGGAGATTTAGTCTGACGCACAAAGCTTCATCATTGTTATCCGACCTAAACTCCTCTGTTCTGAATGTCAGCATCCCTAGCTCTATCGAGATCATCGTTTCTGATCCGTAAGCTAGGGAAAATGGTGTTTCCTCAATAGGGGTTCTTTTGTTGGTCCGATATGCTCAGAGGATTCCTGATAACTCTGAGATCCACATGCCTTTGGCTGCATCAAGTTTTCTTTTGAGCGCTTCCAAAATGGTCATGTTGGTGACTTCCGCCTGTAAATTGGCTTGGGATGCCCTAGTGAGGAGTAGTGTTGGCTGATGCTAAGATTATCAGATAGTTTTTTGACATTTTTGCCTTCAAACTAAGTTTCATTGTCACTGACTAGTGTCTTTGGGATGTCAAATCTGCAGATGATGGATGCCCATAGGAAATTCTCAATTTAATTTTCGCCTATCTTGGCCAGGGGCTCAACTTTGACCCATTTGGTGAAGTAATCTACAACTACGAGGAGGAACCTCTTTTTGATGGAGATGGAAAGTGGTCCAACAATATCCATTCCCCACTGTGCGAAAGGCCATGGGCTGGTCATTGGAGTTAAGGACCGTGGGCATGTAAACGTAGGGCCTCGTGAGCAAGACTTCTCCTGCCTCGGTGGTTCCCATAGAATCCCTCATGAATTCTCTGATAACATAGTTTGCCTCTGAGTGGGCCAGGCATCTGAGTAGGGGTTTCATGGCTGACATTCTATATAACTTGTCATTCATGATAGTATACCGCGCGACCCTGTTTTTCAGCCTTCTGGCTTTTGTATTCTCCGTTGGGAGGACTCCATTCTTCACGTACTCAATGATGGGATTCATCCAGCTTGTCTATTCGCCTGTCGCGCAGGCATCATTGGATTCTTTTTCTTCCATACTTGATTTTTCTTGGAACTCAATTAGCCCGTCTGAGGTCTCAATCATAGCTGGTGCCTTTTTGGCCATTGCATCAGCCCTTTCGTTGTCATCGCTAGTACATTATAGGAGCTCCAACCTTTTGAATCATCTTATGGTGTTTATCATTTTTTTTGTTGTAAGCCAACATTCTGGGATTTTTACTACTGAACTCGCCTTTGACCTAGTTGACCACTAGATGGGAGTCGTTGTATGCGGTCAGCTCATATATTCTGATCCCTTTGGCAAGCTTTAGGCCAAACAAGAAGGCCTCGTACTCTGTTTCATTATTGGAGGCAAGGAAGCCAAACCTAACGAATTTTTCCAAAGTCACCCCGCCTAGAGAGTGGAGAGTGACTCCAACTCCACTTCCATTGACTGAATATGATACGTCACAATGCAAGATCCATCCTTGATCATCTGGCCTCTGTTCCTGGTTGTCTGATTTCGTTTTCCACCGCCAGTAAATTCAGCGATGAAGTTCGCCAAGGCTTGAGCTTTGGTGGTTGTTCTTAGGGCGTAGTTGATATCAATCTGCCCTATTTCAACTGACCATTTAACCATCCTGCTTGACAACTCTAGCTTGTGCAATATTGTGCGGAGTGGATGTTTAGTTAAGACCGTTATACAATACACTACACCATAGCATGCCAAAAACGCTATAACAGGATATGACAGCGTTAAATGACATGCTGTGACAGCCCCCGTTATTAAAATTTTGGCCTCTATGATAACATTTTTAGGGCGCTATTAAAAGCATACTTTTAATAGCGTTTTTAGATGTTGTTGTAACACTTTAATAGCACTTAGAACATGTTGTTGTATAATATTAAATGTTGTTGTAACATTTTTCACAGCGTTTATTAAATGTCGTTACATAGTTTTATACAACGTTTTTAGAGTGCTGATGTAACATTTTTAATAGCGTTTATCAAATGTTGTTATATAGTTTTATACAACGTTTTTTAGAATGATGTAAAATTAGTAACCGCGACACTTTAAAAGTACTATTAAAAGTGTACGACATTTTGTTTACCCATTTGTTTTTAGCTATATTGGTATCATTGCAATGTTGTACCTGCTACTGAAAGTGAAAGTGCAACAGTAAATAGAATTTGACAATGTAAGAAAATCCTCATTTACAGCATAATCATACTAGTTTAATACATGGTTAACTAAATAAATCTCATTAGTTATTACAAAACATTTAACCATCAATGTGTTTGGAACCTTTGACAATTGGTTCAACTGTTGCATTTGCTGGGGCAACCTCTGATTGTTGAATTCTAAGTTGTTTTGTTGCATAAATTGAGGCCCTAGTAGGCCCAATTGACGGGAAATGTCTTCTTCAGCAATATTCTGCACAGCGGGACTAGTTAGAGATCGCATATAGTCGGGTTTCATGTTTGAGTTGCTGAGCGAAGGATTATGCTGCATGCTCGTCCATTGGGCTAAACTCAAGTCAGACATTATAGCTGTCTAAGACTAAGGATCCTTTATGCAAATATCTTCACCAAGCCAAGGCATTGTCCTCTTGAAAAGGTTCTCTAAATCAGTGAACTCATAACCCAATTTTACAGGACGTGTTCTAATGTCAAGCAGTTATCATTGGAAAAATCAAGTATTTCCCATACTAATAGAAAAAAAGGGAATTCTCGCCACCCCCCCCCCCCCCCCCCCCCAAGGCTTTGCTAATGCGGGAACCTATCTGGATGACTCTGATGTTATTGGGGCTGCCAAGGTAGACCGTGACTGTCTCTTCCTCTGGCTGGCCAACATTAGGTCATCCATTCGGACTGACTGGAGTCTCATCATCCGAGTGGGGAGACTATTCTCTCGTGTCTGGGCTCGGGCTCTGAGGTGTTTGACCCGCAGACCCAGACTGTGATTGCTAACTGTCCACCTGCTTTAATGTTGCAAAGTGACAGTCTCTTACTGAAGGCCGGTCTCCTTGAATGGTCATTATCACTTGATTGGAAAGGTATTTGATGCACTGATGCAAAGTGGAAACTACCGCCTCCATCTGATGGAGCCAAGGCCTTCCCAAGATGATATTGTAAGTGGATGGGGGATCAACCACCATGAACTGGAACAAGACTTTCTGTAGTTGTGGCTCTCCAGCCACTACCGTCACCCTAATCTTCCTAACAAGGAAGCATTGCTCCCCATTAAACCCAATATTGGGGTGACTGGCGTGTATCAAGTTCTCGTCTTTTAGTTGCATGTTGCAGAACACATTGAATAATAAGATGTTCAGGGAGCTCCCTATGTCTACCAATGATCTCTTCACTTCCCACTTCGCTATGACGATTGAGATAACCAGTGCGGCATTATGAGGAAAGTGGACATGTGGAGGTTTTTATCTGTGAATGTCAGCAACGAGATCGGGTTTTGAACGCGAGCGTATTGCACTTGTCAGTCTTCATGTGTGGATTGAGTCTGCATCTCATGGAGCGTCCTCTTTCGGGACCTGTTGGACTACTAATCTTCTGAACACATCCCGTGCAGGACGTATATAATGTTTGTCGCATTTTCTTCTATTTCTTTGACGACCTCTTCTTTTTCTTTCGCCAGGTCTTGTTTCTTATCCGAGAGGAACTCTTCGATTTTTCTTTCTTGATCCAGTACTCAATCTCACTTTTGAGATTCTTGCAATCTTCGGTGTTGTGGCCGTTGTCCTTGTGAAAAAAATAATATTTGTCATTGTTTCGTCGTGAGGAATCTCCTCGAAGTTTAGAGGGCCACTTCACTTCTCCCCAATTTTTAATGGTATTGAGGATGTCTGACGGGCTAGAGTTGAAGGGAGTGTAGGATTATCCGACGAAGTTGGAGGCTTTATCTTGCCTCTTTTCGGCCAAAGTATAGCTTCCTATCACTCTGTTTCCTCTTGCTCTTTTTGTCCTTCTCCGACTTTCTCATTTCTTTCTTATCTCGAGGGCTAAGGGAGTTTTTCTTTTTCAGTTTCTTCCCCCTTTTTGGAGGCCCACATCTCCTCTAGGGTGATGTATTTCTGAGTGCTATTTAGCAAGTCCCCATGTTCGTCGGAGGCTCCAAGGTGAGAAAGTTGTAGAATGGCCCCCCTCATACCAGAGGTGAAGGTTGTGACTGAGGTGTCGTCCCTATAGCCATCGATCAGAGTTAACTCATCATTAAAGCAGGTGACGTACTCCCTCAGTGCTTCATTATGTTTTTGCTTGAGGCTGAGCAAATAGTGTGGGTTTTTTCTAATTTATTGGTTGCCAACAAAACGAGTGATAAACGTTTTCGCCAGCTTCTGGACCGAGTCAGTAGACCTTGGAAGGAGCTGTTGTTTTTAGGTTGGTGGGATATCACTACACCAAATTGGCATTTTTGTAACAATCCAAAAAACAGTAACATTTTTTAGCTATAACAATCCACAATGCAATTTTACACATTTTCACAAACAAAGTGATTCAATAATTGTATCACCACAAATAGTATGGGCTTACAAGTGATGCTATTCATGGTGATCTAATTTATTGTATCACTTTTTTTGTGTAGCTATTTTTCATTTTGTTGACTAAATTTAGTTTTGACTTGAAATTGTTTGGTGGATTGTAATAGCTCAAAAGCGTTACTTTTTTTTAAGTTGTTACAAATATACAAATTTAGTGTAGTGTATGTCTGGCGCATAATTGCTTCAGATTCTTCTTTCAATGTCATTACATGATGGTAATAGCGTAGGTGGTCGGATGGGTCTGCTGTCCCATCATAGAATTCTAGCTTTGGGGGGCTGAACTTCTTCAGCTATGGTGCGTTCATGATCTGATCCGTGAATGGGGGGACAGTGAGGTCGTACAACACATTTGAATTGGTGGCTCCAAGCCAAAGGGGTTTTTGTGAAGTGGGCTTGTCAACCTTAGACGTCGAGTCTCCGTAGATTGTTCCATTCCCTAGATTCCCACCGTCTTTGGTCCCCTGGGAGCTAGCGAGGATATAGTAACTCTCCTAAATGCGCTCCCTGTTGTCCTACAGGGATAGGGTTCTTTCTGTTTCCCTTTTTCCTCCTAAAGATGGTAGGTTCTACTGAGCGTGCATCTCCACCACGCACGATTTGCTGAACTTGGCTTAAGAGTCGATCCACCTTATAATCTGTCATGGTTGCAGCCGGCACGGGGGCTTGAGGTTGTTCTCCCCATGTGGTTGGTACCACCGGAGCTGGAGGCACTGCATCGGTTTGAGCTTTTGAAGGCTCGGTAATTTCACCATTAGTACAAGATCTTGTGGCTACCATTTTTCTGGACTGTAATGAAGGGGCGTTATCTATATTTTCTTAGAAACTTCATCGTTTCCCACAGACAACACCAAACTGATGGATTTCATCTTGAAAAATTATTCTAATGCAGTTGTTCATGCAGGAGAGTTTTCATGCACGACTTATACTCTGATATTTGTTTCCTAGTAGGAGTTAATGTGTCGCTGGTCTGCATGTCCTAAGTCAAACTCCTAGATACTTGCCTTATTTGGTCTTACGAGTACTAGGTTTGACCATTTGACTTTTGAGCTTAATAGGGCCTTGCTTATTGGGTTCAACTTCTAGATACTCACCTCAGGAGGCTCGGAGTAATCTGGGCTTTATTTCTTGGCCTCTAGGTCGGATCAGGGCAGACCCTCACTTGGAGACCCGTGTTAGCTTGATCATCATGACACATGTACGGTGCAGATGACTAGAGGGTTCAGTGTATCATCAATGTCCATATATGACAGATAATGATCAAATTATCAAATTCCGTTAGAATGACAAAGATAATAATTTCAAATATCAGAAGTCTGTGTTTACCTTGAGGACACTCGAGGAATGATTAAGGAGAAGTGTAAAGACCAAAAGCTTTCCATTTTTCCCTGTTATTTATTTATTTTATTTTTTAAGGCGAGCAAGGTTTTTATTGGATTCCACAACCATTAAAGGCGTTCTAAACGTGTGATATAATTTGTCACAAGGCTACCAACTTAGATAGTACCTCATTGGCTCTGTTCCGAATGTCTTACAAGCAATGAATGTGTTTTCGTGAAATCTCACAAAATTTCATCGAATTTTTTTGAAATGATCACAAGAAAAAGTTACAAAAGGCAAAATTACTTTTTTTTTTTTCAAGAGTTTTTTTAAGTAAATGTAGGATATCTTCGCAAAAACAACACATAGCCAATTAACCATTTTTCGTGGTCACTGTCGTCTCCAATCTCCTCTCCTCTCATCTCCTATGTGCTATCCCTCAAGCCTCAATCGATTTATCCTGCTATGCTCTGTAAGATCTCTCCCCCATCAATCTAATCGATCACTGCTTTGATTTGGTCTTCCTCTTTGATCGATCTGGGTCAGGATGATGAAGAAACTCCATTGCTTTCTTTCATTCTCGATCTTGAAAGTATCTATGTGTTTACATTTTTTTTTACTAGAGGTGAAGGAGCAGAAAAAGAAAAGTAAATGAAGACGTGTATAGGTGGTGGGATTTTTAAATTTTTTATTTATTTATTTTTGTCTTGGTTGACTCGTGAGAGGTTTGACGGGGTCACTAGGTAGGTGGTTTTGTAAAGTAGTGCTGGGATGGGGGACCAATGAATGTAAGAAATGATGTGGGTGACGAATGGGAAAGGGCCACGTGTTGTGGGAGATATTCGGATGGTAAAGGTGAGGAGCAGGAGATGGGGTGAAAGTGGTGCATAATCTAGATGGAGGTCTATCTATTCACACTTTACACTATAAAATTTTGCGACAAGCATAATTTTTTTTTAAATAAATGAATAAAAATTTACAAGGGCTAACTATTACATCGATTATATTTTTTTATAATTTTAGATTTCATTTAATATGTTTAATAAGTTTATTTACTTGTATTTTTTTTTCACATATTTTATATCAGTGTTCTAAAAATCGGCCTAGGCGCTAGAAGGTGGAAAATCGCCCAGATTAATGGCTGGGGGGCTGTCTGGGCGATTTTGGGCTGTCTGGGCGGTTTTGGGCAGTCTGGGTGGGATCTAGGCGGGATTTAGGCGGCCTAGGTGGTCTGGGCGATTTTTATTTTTTTAATTTTTTTATTTTTTAATAAAGCTGATTGTGTTCTTATTATTTTATTTTTCTTTCCTATTTTTTAGAAATAAACTATTTAATTGTTTTTTATTCAATATATGTCTAAATGTAGCAAATGATGATTATTTAATGAAATTCTCAAATGATCTGCCAGTACCAATTTTACTAATGTAGATTTTATCAAACATAACTGAGGTTATTCATGCAATTTGAAGAAAAATAAAAGAGTACACAAATTCAAATTTATATAAAGTACCCATATGACCAACTTCAGTCATTTGAGTTTTAATAAATTTTGTTCACGATTGTTAATTTTTCATGTTTTTAAATTTTGCATATGTATATTGGCATTAAATTGGATGTAATTGATAAGGTATTATGCTTAATTTTTGTAAATTATTTAAGTTATAATACAAAACCTAAGACCGCCTAGGCATTCGCCTAGGCCCCTGGGCGCTAGACACCTGCTCGCCACCCGCCAGCGCCTAGCGATTTTTAGAACACTGTTTTATATATCAAAAAAATTATTATATATGTATATTTTTTTTTTACATATTGAAATATTTCTCATATTTTTTCTTAAAATTAGGAGACTGAAATTTACAGGGGATGTTTTATACTTTACAGCATATGTTTGTTAAACTTGCTTAACAGTTAATTGAATTGGGTTGTTCAATCAAACAAATAACGTATCCAAGCAGAGCACAAACAACAAACAAATGAAACAAAGAAGTAGAACAAAACAAAATAGCTTCTCTTTCTTCAGTCAGATGTTCATTCTATGTCGTGGTCCACGGCACAACACACAAATTCTCACAGTTGTACCAAGAGAGGACCCCATATTGATTTGATGAAACTTACCAAAGTGCCATGTAGCACACATCAAAACCTTGCATATGGGGTTGGGGTGCTTGCTCCTCTGTTCTCTACTGATAGTCGCAGACCTACAAATCCAACCAATAATGCAGTAGGCTGATGAAGAGATGATCCTATAAAGTATGAGTTGGCAAGGTAAAGGCAAGGAATATTGGGGGGTTGGGGGTTTCTAATCAATCACAAATCACAGATGAGACTCACACATCAACATCAAGAAATCAAAACAACGCACATTTTGAGGTGAAGTGGTGGTGTAGGAGTAAGTAGGGAGAATCTGGACTGCTGTAGTGTGTGTGGGAGGGAGCAAATGAAGACAAGAGATACCATTTTTAGGGTACTAGTGATTACTGATTGCGTCCATCCAACATTAACTTCAAGTGGGATGAGTTTAGTAGTTTTGCAGGCTTTGCTCATTCATTTCATCTGTCAAAAGTCACCTTTGTTTGTGCGGTGTAAGAGAGGAGGTGAAGTGAGGTCCCCTCTCTACACGCTTGCAGTCTGGTCTAGTCTAGTCTGATATCTCTATTAATTTGACTGATGTTGAAAGTTTCCAGTCTCTAGTGAGTTTTAATTGAATGTGATGCAGTTTTATTGTCACGTTTACATGTTTAGACTAGTATCTCATCCCACGATTCCGTTTTCGTCCGGATTTCGATTCCGTTTTGTTTCAATTTTTTCGGGTTTTAATGGGATTAATAATTTCATTTCAATTTTATCTCGTCCCAATCTAGAATGGACTGGAATGGGATGAAGATTTTTAATCCCGCCAATTCCGAGTTAATTTTTCAATATTTATTATTAATATTTTTATTTATTTATTTATTTTAGGATTGTAATATTAGTGTAATTGAAGAAAAATGAATTTAGTTGAAATCAGTGTAATTGATATTAGTCTATACTGCAACTACTTGATATTCTAGAATTCTAAATAAATTATTTAATTGCAAACTCTTTAAAACTCAAAATGGGATTGCTAACTACATTGAAGAGTTTTATTTTGTGTCAAGACAATGAATTTAATTACTGTTTTTTTAAAGCAATAATGAAGCATTCTTCTTAGCACCCAAATCTACTCATTCTTTTGTTCACTATTCGAAACAGTAGAACAGATCCACCATTGCCATTATATTGTCCACCTCTTAGTCATTCAAAACTCTACAGAAATCTTAATTATAGGGTGAATTTCAACTATCATTTATGGTAGTTTATTATGATGTTGCATACTCAATCTAAGGCTATCATTTATGTGTAGCTCTACGAATTGCCTTCGCCTCTTTGCAACTAAGCAAATTGGGTCTTTGGTAAGTAGTAATTTGTCAAAAAATGAGAGCACGCTGATCCCGTCCCGTCCCGAACCCGTTCGGGATGGGACGAGGTCGGGATGAGGTTTTTCTCATCTTGTCCCGTCCCGATCCCGTATAAACGGGATGGAATAGGGATGGGTCTATCTCATCCCATCTCGTCCCGTGCCCACCCTTAGTTTAGACAATGTCAAAATCAACATTTTGTTTTTCTCTCATCATGTTTTTGGAAAATTCTAAATGGCGAGGAAACGGGCGAGTGTTTTTTTAGAGTAACATAACAAGCTAGCTAGATTATGGATCCATGTATAATTTGTATGTTCAATGGAAAACCATGTCAATTTGATAAGATTCTGTCCATTTGAAGGCAAAAGTAGATGGATTCCGGTCTACTTGATAGCTTTTATGAATTTGCAGTGCCGTTGAAAAAAGACTTGAAGTTGGAATTTTCAAAAAATAATGTTGTTAGACAAGGAAGTAAATAAACAACAATCTCTTAAAAAATAAATGAAATAAACAACAATCATATTAGAGAAAGGAAGAAAATAAACGACATTCTTCCAAGATATCCTAACATAATATTTGCCATGATATTTTTCTATTCTAGGTGTATTTTATTTAATATGATTTGTATTTGTTTCTAAATAAACTTTTAGTTCAAGTTATATAAACTCATCTTGATTCTCTCGTAAGATATTCCAATTAATAAAGTTTTCTTCTTCTTCTAAACTTAATATGGTATCAGAGCAATTCTGATGACCTAAACACAAACCCAATTCCGCCGTCAGTATGAGCGAGGCGGAATCATTCAAGGACGCCATGAACAAATTAGGCATCACCCCCCTTTGATAACCCCAATCATCCATACCATTTGAACCACTCATACCAACCTAGCATGATCCTCGTATCGCAATCACTGGATGAAGATAATTATGTCATATGGAAACTTTCTATGACCATGGCATTAAGCGCTAAGAACAAGCTGTGTTTCGTGGACGGATCGGTCACAAAGCCTGATCCTCAATCCCCCACCGAGCACACACAATAAAACCGTTGCAATAACTTGGTACATCACCAAGGAGATTGCAGGAAGCGTGATTTACTACACGTACGCATACAAGATTTGGAACGATCTCAAGGAATGGTTTGCTCATGTAAACAATGTTCAATTTTTCCACATTGAAAGTGAGATACACGATTGTGTGCAGGGAACCATGACTGTGGGTTCCTATTTCACCAAACTCAAGGCCTTATGGGATGAGCCTGATGCACTTACCTCAATCTCAACCTGCAGTTGCGGAGCCATAAAAGAAATCTAGGCATATCGGCAAAATCAGAAAACAACGAAATTCTTGATGGGGCTCAGTAAATCTTTATCTGCGGCCTGCGGTAAAGTTATGTTGACGGAGCCTCTACCGCCTGTCAATTGGGCATACTATCTCATTCTTCGCCATGAAAAACAAGTTGATGTTTCAAGTGGCAAGGCCATTTCTTAGTAGCCTCAGGCGTCAGACTTTGTTGTTCACTCCTCGAATCACAGAAAGGATGCTAAAAAAAAAACCCCCTGAAGTGCACCAAATGTGATAAACCTAGGCATTCCACTAAGGCATATCGTGCTTACCTGAAATGCGAGTATTGTGGGTGGAAAGGGCACACGATAGATTATTGTCAAAAATTTAAGTGGGAGAAACAAGATGCAAAAGACACCGAGCATCACAGCCTTTCCTATGAACACTCACAAGCAACCAAGTTTCAGTGCCTCAGCCAACTGATCAACCCGTGACCAACCCATTCTCACTCTCGCCCGAACAATGCCAACAACTCCTACAAATGTTATAAACCACTCAGAGCAACGCGAATAACGTGGGTAATGCCTCTACCCTATCTAATCTCTCAGGTAAAGTTTCTTCCATCAAATTGCTTAATGCATGGATAATGTGGATCCTTGACAGTGGTGCCACAAATCACATGATTTCATCTCACACAACCATCGCTTCCTGTAAGCCAGTATTTAATCGCACAGTGAAGTTGCCCAATGATACTCATGTCGTTGTCAATCACATTGGCACCATGATATTCTCACCAAATATTATCCTTAAGAACGTCTTTTGCGTTCTATCATTTCAATTGAATCTAATTTATGTCAGCAAGCTTGTTTATCAATCTCTTTGTCTCACCATTTTCTTCAATCATTTTTGTGTCATACATTACCAACATTCGGGGACGATGATTGGGACGAGAACTGAGAAGGGCGGCCTCTACTTCCTCAACCACCCGACCACTTCATATTCGGTTCACTCTGTCCAAACTTTCGCCTCTCATCCTCTTTGGCACAAGTGTCTCAGCCACCCCCTCAAATAAAGTATTATTTCATTTATCTTTTTTTGTTGCATCTTGCACTGGTTTTTCTTGCACCATAAGTACTCTTGCAAAACAAACTCGATTGCCATTTCCATTTAGTTTAATAAAAAATGTAGCTCCTTTTGCCTTATTTCATGTTGACATTTGGGGAGGATATCACGTCCCTTCTCTCAGCATCCTCACTGTTGCATACTTAATAAACCGGACATCTACCCCAATTCTTCAAGGCAAAACCCCTTTTGAAATGTTTTACCAACGACCGCCAAATTACTCACATTTGTGGGTGTTTGGTTGTCTTTGTTTTGCCTCTACACGTGCCTAATGACCTTTCAAATTTGACTCTTTGGTCACTCGATGTATTTTTCTTGGGTACCCTTACGGGCCAAATAGTTACAAAGTTTTTTATCTTGAACTGGGCAAATTTTTTTACGTCTCGTGATGTTATTTTTCACAAAAATTCTTTCCATTTCCTCAATGCCTCCGCTGCTCCTCCTATGACAACACCACCCAGTCCTGCCTCTTCTCCCATCACTATTTTTCCTCCTGACGATGCTGATGCACCAACAAAGATTGCCATCAAGCCCAACAACTTACCACCCTCTGACAATCAGCAAACCAACGTGCATGAGCCTTCCACGCCAATTGTCACCTCACCAACCGACTCACAAACTCTAAATTCACATGTCTCTGATTCGTCGGCCTATGTAGACCTCTCCCCACCGAGACCTTTTCGTCCCTCAGGCCCACACGCGTTCCATCCCACCTGGTCAACTACTATGTGGACGTCTCCCTGTCCTCTCGCTCTCGCCCCCCTCTTGGCTCCAATGTGGTTATGCACCCAGGTACAAATCTCCATATTTCCCAATTCATTTCTTATGCTCAATTATCTGATAGCCACCGTGCTTTTACCACTCACATATCTACTGTTAAGAAACCCACGTCATTTATGTAGGCCATGCAGTTTGAGCATTAGCAAAAGGCCATGTAAGCTGAAATATATGCCCTCAAGTCCAACCAGACTTGGTCCCTTTAGCCGCTGCTCCCTAGGAAGAAACCAATTGGTTGTAAATGGATCTTCAAAACAAAAGTCCATTGGGATGGCACGGTTGAACGTCACAAAGCCTGCCTCATGGCCAAAGGCTATAGTCAAGTAGAAAAACTCGACTATGGCGAAACGTTTACACCAGTGCCCAAGTTAGTGACTGTCTGATTCCTGCTTGTTGTTGCTGCCATCAAAGGGTGGCATCTTCACCAACTAGACGTCAACAACGCCTTCTTGAATGGTGATCTCCATGAAGATGTGTACATGTCCTTAACACCTGCCATGGTGATTCCTGTTTGTTGTTGCTGCCATCAAAGGCTGGCATCTTCACCAACTAGACGTCAACGACGCCTTCTTGAATGGTGATCTCAAGCAAGCATCTCTTCAATGGTTTTTGAAGTTATCCACCGCCCTAAAAACTGTTGGGTACTATCAATCCAAGGCAGACTATTCCATGTTCGTTCGAAACCAAGGTGATTGTTTACGATTGTTTTGGTATATGTTGATGATGTTATTTTAGCAGACAATAATTTGAAACACATTGAGGCAACCAAACAATTTTTAGCTGAAAAATTTAAACTCAAGGACATGGGCAAGCTGAAATATTTCTTGGGGTTATAAGTGGCCCGTTCATCAAAAGGGATTTTGCCATCGCAAAGAAAATATGCTCTTGAAATTTTGGTGGACACCGGATTTCTAGATGCGAAGCTGGCTGATTTTCCCATGTAACAAACTGCCTAACTTATACGAGTTGAAGGTGATTTACTTAGTAATCCTTTCACATATAGAAGACTGGTTGGGCGGCTGGTTTACTTAACCATCACCAGAACTGATTTGGCCTACCTCGTCCATGTTTTCAGCCAATTCATGGACAAACCAATAACAACTCATCTCGATGCAGCTCACAGGGTCTTGAGGTACATCAAACAGACATCAGGTCAAGGTATTATTTTCTCCACAGCAAGTTCACTTCAATTGCGAGTTTTTTGTGATGCTGATTGAGCGAAATGCAAAGATACAAGACGTTCAAACAACAATATCACGATCATTAGTTGAAACAGAATGTCGTTCCATGGTATCTTCATGTTGTGAAGTTACTTGGCTCAAGTATCTTCTAAAAAATTTGAGCATTCCACATCCTCAACCGGTTAAACTATTTTGTGACAATCAAGCAACGCTTCATATCGACTCCAATCCGATGTTTTATTAGCGTACAAAGTACATAAAGATTGATTGCCACCTCATTCTCGAAAAGATTCTGGATGACACAATCCAAACAACGACGTGCAAACAAAGTCAACCAACATACATTTTCACAAAGCCGCTGGGGTCATCTTAGTTCACATACTTGCTTGGCAAGTTGGGTGTAATTAATATACACTTCAACTTAAAGGGGAATGTTAGAGATTGAAGGAAATAAACAATAATTTATTAGAGAATAAAGGAAATAAACAACAATCATGTTACAGAAGAAAATAAATAAACAACAATCTGCCAGGATATCCTAGCATAATATTTGCCAAGATATTATTCTATTCTATATTTATTTTATTTGATATCATTTGTATTTGTTTCTGAATGTACTTTTAGTTTAGGTTGAGTGATTCTAGATGTCGAGGAAACTGGCAAGGGAGGGTGCCTCGCACGTGCCCGACCTTTGTTTCAAAAAAAAAAAGAAAGCGGGAAATCTTGTTTGAATTTCGTTGCTGAAATTTAAGAGGGAGGGAGGGACCAAAAAACAGAGAGATGCTGTTAAGAGAAATGCTTGTGAGAGAGTGAAGAGAAATAAATGGGTTTTGAAGAAATGAGAGATGGTGGTGTAGGAAAGAGTGTGCGAAGGAGGAGTGACCAGCCACACCTCCTAGAAGGAGAGCTCGTCGACATGGTGGAGGATTCCTAAATCACAACCAAAGTTGGATCAAAGCTATAGCATGAGGCAGAGATTGGTTTCAGATACAGGGATTCTGTGAGGGCTATAACACCAGGGCTACCTTTGTTTCTCTATAACTACACTACTCATCAGCTGCATGGGATATTTGAGGTTGGTTTTAGATACTACAATGATTTTCTATTCACAGAAAGTGCAAGGACTTTGTGCTCGCTTTAATAGTATTGCTAACTGCTAAGTTTTTAATAGTAACATGTTTCTTCCTTTATCTATACAAGCAGTGAGTTTTGGAGGATCAAACATTGATCCTACTGCTTGGGAAGATAAAAAATGTAAAGGCAAATCAAGATTTCCTGCACAGGTAAACTAAAATTCTGGTTTTATTTTTCCTTATATTTCATTGGGATTCTTTCATGGACTGATTGGTTATGAAAACTAAATTCAGGTAAGAATTCGTGTAAGGAAACTCTGCAAGGCCTTGGAGGAAGATGCTTTCAGGCCAGTTCTCCACCACTATGATGGCCCCAAGTTCCGTCTTGAGCTCTCCATTCCTAAGGTAAGATGATTTCAAATATTTATGTTTAAATTTGAGTAGTATCTTGTTGTTAATCTATCTAGTTATCATTTGTAGTTGTAGCTAAAAACATATTTTTAATGGGTGTTTTGAATTATTTTTGTTTGTTTTGACAGACCTTGGTTGTACTTGACCTCTGCGAACAAGCGCATCTCTGAAGGTATCATCAACCAGTAAAGTTTGTCTTTGAGCCTATGGAAGTCGTTACCTGGTAGTAGTGCTGCATCTACATTTTTTATGGTGGAATGATGTGTCTATTGTGTTGTCCTCGCCTTTTACACCAAGCGCAAGCTTTGGTAGGTTTGGTTGTTTATAAGTGTGGCACATGATTGGAATTAAGTAGGAAAGGGTGATCAGGCCTGAACTTGGTTTGTCTTGGTAACAGAGAAGTTACCGGAGCTCATGTAGTAGTGCATATGTATGGTTATAGCTAAAAAAAAAATCGAAAACAATATAGTCAACTAATCGGGTGTGTAATGAAAGGCCTATCAAGAGGAAGGCTTTCATGTTTTCATCTCTTGTAAGAGGGGTGCTCAATGTTTTATGTGTTATTTGCACAATGGCGTAATAAAAATGTTGAATTATATCTTAGTTTTGAATTTTAGCTTCGAAGCTGTTGTACGGGATGTTCATGGTTGGATTGTATTGGCCAATGGTTATGTATTAGAAGCATTAGCATTAATATATCTAAAAAATGATAGTACCATCTGTCTGAGCAAATTTACCATTTGTGTACCATGTTGTAGAATTTGGGCAGTTAGATGGCTTGATGCTTGGTTGTCATAGGTTTAGCATATCGCTGTTTCTTTTCTGCAATGTCATTAAATTTTAGGGGATGCAAGGAGAAAAAAAAACCTTTTTCATCCAAGTTGGGTTCCTTGTCAAGATGATACTTGTTTGGTGTTATCGTTTCTGCTGGCAAAGCTCAATCCATTTTATGTAGAGCTCAAAGAAAAGGTGTCTTCATCGCAGAACGAAAGCAACTTGAATTCAAAACTCTTTCTAGAACTATAACTCTGAATTGGAGTCGAAGGCAAGGATTATAGTGTGATCCTCTTTAGCAACCTGAAATAGACATCAGACTGTTTGGTTGCTATTTCAGGTTGGAAATGCTTCGCACACCTTAGATTACAAAATTAACATAACTTGGCATTTCAACTTAAGTAGATGGCACCTTAGATTACAAAATTAACATAACTTTGCATTTCAACTTCAGTAGATGTCAAACTATCAAATATTTTTTTTTCTTCATAAAAACCTTCTACATCAATAGACACTGGAATTTGAAAAGGAAGGGTCTATATATCATCAAAGCTGTAGTGTTGCACAATCATGGCAACAAGTCCTGGCAAAACAATCTGTATTCAACATCCAAACAAAAGGTTGGTTTCTTGACAAGATGGAGACAACTATTTATTCAAAAAAAAAAAAAAAAAAAAGACTCGGAGAATCAACTAATCACTATATAACTACAATAAGCATTAACAATTTTTTTCTGTCTTACTACAAACACCACCTTGAAACTTAACACATTCCTCAAGCTTCTAACATCTACAACAATTTCCTTGCACACATTGTTACTTCAACAGGCATTTCCATACATAAGCTTTTGAACAAATGACAATAAACTTTTCTTCCCGATAAATATATGGTTGTTTGAAAACTAAGAACAAGTGATCTCCAAGACCTTAGCTTCCCGTTGAGATTAGTAGTGGCATTATGGTAAATGCCACCATCTAAGAGATCAAAGAGCAGCCGATACAAGAAAAGATATGATACGCTGTAACAACTCAGCCTTGACAGAATCAGGAACCGATGCTGTAAAAACAAAGAAGCAAGTATGCTGTCAAGCTTAAGACAACAAAGCAAAGAAAATAATGAGAAGTACAACAAACGAAAAGCTTAGTACAACTTCTAAACAAAAAGGGCAGTGGAAGACGACGTGAGAACTGTTGAAGAAAAGAAGGAACAAGAAAATACTAAGCTTTGATTACTCTTTCTCATAGTACCTTTGTTAAGCTGTGCATCATTCTCACTTGCATACTTTTTCAAGATCCAACTTTGGTTGAGATTTAGGAATCCTCCACCATGTCGATGAGCTCTCCTTTTAGGAGGTGTGGCTAGAAGAGAATAACTTCATCACCCCTCCTTTGCACCCTCTTTCCTACACCACCATCTCTTATTTATTCAAAACCCATTTATTTCTCTTCACTCTCTCACGTGCATTTCTCTTAACATCATCTCTCTGTTTTTTGGTCCCTTCCTCTTAAATTTCAGCAACGAAATTCAAACAAGATTTCCCGCTTTTTTTTTTTTTTTTTTGAAACAAAGGTCGGGCACGTGCGAGGCACCCTCCCTCGCCAGCTTCCTCGACATCTAGAATCACTCGTTTAGGTTATATAAACCCATCTTGGGTCTCTTGTAAGATATTCAAATTAATAAAGTTTTCTTCTTTATTCTTAACTTAATAGATGTGGCATGATGTTTAAAGAGTTGGAATCCCTAGATGTGGTTAGAGTTCTTGGTAGTTTAGGTTGGTCTTTAGTGTTTTTGCCTCAATTTTCTTGTCATTTTTTATTTTATTAGCTAACCTTTTTACATCTTTGTAGCATTTGTGTTGCTTTGTTTAAGTAAGAGCATTGGTAAAAGTTCAAATGGGGATGAACCATCGACAATTTTAACCAAAAGTTAAATTTAGGGGTATCCTTAATTTTTCATCACTCAAACCACATCTCCCTATTTTAACTTTTTCATCATTTTAATATATCTTCAACATTTTAATTCCAATTTAAAAAAGATTTCAATTATACTATTATTAATTTTAACTTAATATAATTATACTATTGTTAGCTTCAATTATATTATTATAATATTATTAAATATATACTATTGTTAATTTTGACTTAAATATATAATATTATTTATTTCAATTATACTATTATTTAGATATTTTTAATTATACTATTATTAATTTCAACTTAATTTAAATTTCACTAATTAAAAGATTTGAGAGTTTTAAAATTTGTATTAATAATTAGTATTAGAAAATTAGGAAATCAAATAATTGAAATATTTTATTATTATTTTAGATATAGGGGATGGTTTGGTTCCCCTAAATTTATGAAAAAGTTGGATGTGAAATTATTATAGGGGATGGTTTAGGGGATTGATCGGAGGAAAAACTGATTATTAGTATCTTTTGTTAATTAATAGATGCTAATATACGGGTCAGGTCATCTTTACACATTTATTGACATGTCGTGCTCATTTTCAAATATCTCGCGGACAAGGAAATGACTAAAATACCCTTTATCATTGAGTTAGATATTATTTAATTATTAGGATATAAAGTGTATAGTGATGGGTATAAAAGTAACATTCATGTAATAATTATTTTTTGAAAAACAACCAACCCTCTAAGCCAATCCATATAATCTATGATACTAAGTGAAGTACTATAAGTCATAAATGCTTATTTTTTTTTTTTATTTTTTTTTTTTTGATTTTTTTGAAAGGCAAGCCGGTTTTTTCAGCCTAGGATCCGTAACCTAGTCCCGAGATGCGACCTATAAATGCCTATTGGGTAGTGCCATTACATATTTGCCCTTTACTAATTTACTTTTAACTATTTATTTTGAGCCCTTCTAGCCGGCCTGGTATTGGTGTCTGGAGGGGTCTTTTTACATATTTTGCTCATCTCTCTTTAAACACAACCACAATAAAGGAGGGGTAAAAGATGTAAAATGACCCATCAGACAGACAAACCAGGCGCCAATACCAGACCGACTAGAATTTCTAATTTGTTTCAGGGATATGAATGCAAAATAAGGGAAAGTAAGATATTATTCAAAGAGCTTTGCTAAATGTCGAGGGAAAGAGCGAGGAAACCAGCGAGGGAAATGAGGTGGAGGGGTGAAAATCGTTCACCTCCCTCGAGATGTGTGCGCGAAAAGTCAACGCTCACATCTCGAGGGAGGTGAGCGGTTTTCACCCCTCCACCTCATTTCCCTCGCTGGTTTCCTCGCTCTTTCCCTCGA
The DNA here is from genome assembly GCA_963556465.1 of Berberis vulgaris. Classification (NCBI taxonomy): domain Eukaryota; kingdom Viridiplantae; phylum Streptophyta; class Magnoliopsida; order Ranunculales; family Berberidaceae; genus Berberis; species Berberis vulgaris. Next base: position 16,278,631 of record OY747126.1, on the reverse strand, counting down.
CATTTAGAATTTCTGTTATTCAAAACACACATTGTGATTGGGATTGGAATTTAAGAAATTTCCAAGACATTTTAGTTTATATATATATAATTGAAAGAAAGTACACAATATATATATATATATATATATATATATATATATAATTGCAAAAAAAAAAAAAAAAAAATTGACCTGATCTTATACACAATTATTTTGAGTTCCCTACATTCAATTGTTTTACAAAGTTGAGTTGGGGTTCGCCTTCAATGACTAGTTAGAAAAATTAAATCACCATATAGGACTCATTGATCTGAACCTAAGAGTTTAAATCTAAAAAAAAAGGGTTGGGTTTTAGCTCATCCTTAATTTTGGGTATAAAGCTGAAGAAGAAACATTTTCAAATAAATGCTTTATCTTGGAGGACAAAGACTAGAATGATTATGATCTCAAGATGAAGAGAGAGTAGCCAAAACACCTATACAGTTTCGCGTGCCACCTTCTTTTCCATTTTTTTATTCAACTGTACCCATCACAGTACTTGAAGTAACACTGCACTCTCAGAGGGATACAGTTGCCATTTCAATACAACCCAACACCTCTATCTAATGTCTTACTCCATCTCCACCCTCCATTTTCATTTCCCATCACTTCCTGAGTCTCCCCATTTCTTTTAATTGACACATCTCGTCCGTACTCCATTAAACTTCAATTACTTTCTTGCTCTCACGTCTCATCCATATCCCTTATCCCGATTTAATCCAATAGCAAGGGTATCTCCGTCATTTGAAAGCATTTAATACCAAAAACGTGTCAGTGATTCTGAAGGGCAGTTTCGCCATTTCGAGTTTTATACGTTAAAAAGTCACCTTCTCGACCCGATGACATGCAAGGATGTCTTCTCTTTGTGTGAGTGAGTTTGTAGCGCTTCGGACCGATATCCTGTTTTTTGGTCCATTGTATCGGTAAAGAGAGAGAGAGTTGTATCGTATCTATTGCAGAAGCAGAGCTCGTTTTCCCAAGCCATTTGGTTCTCTCTCTCTCTGTTTTTCACTTGAAACAGAGCATCTAATAAATCTAACAAAAAGTAAGGGTACCAAACCAAACTCCCTCTTCTTCTTCTTCTACTTCTACTTCTACTGCTACTTCTTACTTCTTCATCTTCACTCTCACTCTCACTCTCACTCTCTTATGTATCTGTAATAACAATGGCGTTAAAGCTTCTTCTTTTACTTCATCTCTGTGTGTTTGTATCATCTATTGCCATTAAAGACCAAAATGAAGAAAGCCCTGAGAGGGAATCACTTGTAGCCTTCAAAAACTCCCTTGAAAACCCCCAACTTCTCTCTTCATGGGCACCTTCAACATCACATTGTCAATGGGTTGGTGTTATTTGCAGAAATGGAAGAGTTGTTTCGCTCGTTCTTCAATCTCTGTTTCTCAAGGGTCCTGTTTCGTCTTCACTCTTCTCTCTTGCAAGCCTCATTGTTCTTGATTTATCAAACAATCTTCTTCACGGACATATTTCTCCCCAAATAGCTAATCTTCACCGCTTAAAGGAGCTAGCTTTGGGTGACAATCAGTTCTCAGGCGAAATCCCAACTCAGCTCGGTGAGTTAACTCAGCTGGAGGCCCTTGAGCTCGGCCCCAATCACTTCACCGGTGAAATCCCGGCAGAGCTGGGAAACCTGACACAACTCCGGCAACTGGACCTCTCTGGCAACGAATTGGCGGGAAATGTACCACTCCATTTGGGGAATTTGAGTCGACTCCAAGTTCTGAACTTGGGGAACAATTTTCTCTCAGGTGTTCTTCCTTCAACTCTGTTTTCCATGCTTCAGTCTTTAGTATCTCTTGATGTTTCCAACAACACATTGTCCGGAGAAATTCCACCCGAGATTGGGAATTTGAAGAATCTCACTGATCTCTACATTGGGATCAATCGCTTCTCAGGTCCTCTGCCTCCAGAGATTGGTCACTTGACCTCTCTTATCAATCTCTTCTCTCCATCTTGTTCATTAACCGGTCCAATCCCTGATGAGATTTCAAACTTGAAGTCTCTCAACAAGCTTGATCTTTCTTACAACCCTCTCAGCTGTCCAATCCCCAGCGCCATTAGTAAGTTGCAGAACCTCTCCATTTTGAACCTGGTTTACACCCAACTCAATGGTTCGATTCCGTCCGAGCTTGGTTACTGCAAGAATCTCAAGACTGTGATGCTTTCCTTCAATTCCCTCTCTGGGTCTTTACCCAAAGAGCTATCTTATCTCTCAATGATCTCGTTTTCGGCCGAAAAGAACCAACTTTCAGGTCCATTGCCCTCTTGGGTTGGGAACTGGACTCAAATTGATTCACTTTTGCTTTCGAACAATCGTTTTACTGGCAAAATCCCTCCGGAGATTGGGAACTGTACTTTGCTTAACCACATTAGTCTCGGCAATAACTTGTTGTCTGGTTCTATACCGCCAGAAATTTGTAATGCAGTTTCTCTTCAAGAGATTGATCTTGATAGCAATTTCTTTTCGGGGACTATTGAGGACACTTTTGTGAATTGTAGGAACCTTACCCAGTTGGTTTTAGATAATAATCGAATTGCTGGGTCGATTCCAGGGTACTTATCTGAGCTCCCATTGATGCTACTGGACCTTGATTCAAACAATTTTACTGGTTCAATACCCATTAGTCTATGGAATTCAATCAATTTGATGGAGTTTTCAGCTGGTAATAATTTAATTGAAGGCGATCTTCCAATTGAGATTGGAAATGCAGCTGGTTTAGAGAGACTAGTACTTAATAGCAATCTGTTGCGTGGTACATTGCCAAAAGAAATTGGGAAACTCAAATTCCTTTCAGTGCTGTCCTTGAATTCGAATTATCTCAAAGGGGTTATTCCAGTTGAACTTGCTGATTGCGTGTCCTTAACCACATTGGATCTTGGCAATAATCGATTCAAAGGATCTATTCCAGAGAGGTTGGGTGACCTAGCACAGTTGCAGTGTTTGGTTCTTTCTCACAATGAGCTCACAGGATCAATCCCACTGAAGTCGACTATGTATTTCCGGCAAGTTAATATTCCTGACTCGAGCTATGTCCAGCACCACGGAGTGTTTGATGTCTCTTACAATATGTTATTGGGTCAGATACCTGAAGAGCTCGGTGAATGTGTTGTAGTGGTGAATTTGTTGATGAGCAACAATAGATTCACTGGTGAGATTCCTAGTTCACTGTCCCGTATAACGAATCTTACCAGCCTTGATTTGTCTGGGAATTTTCTTACCGGATCAATACCTGTAGAATTTGGTCACTCAACCAAGCTACAAGGCCTGTACCTAGCCAATAACCTGCTCACAGGAACCATTCCTAGCAGTCTTGGCCATGTAACTAGTTTGGTGAAGCTGAATTTAACTGGCAATAAGCTCTCGGGTTCAATCCCGGACAGCTTGGGAAACTTGAATGTACTTACACACTTGGATTTAAGCTGGAATCAGCTAACGGGTGGGTTGCCTGCTTCACTTTCAAGCATGGCAAATCTTGTTGGCCTATACGTTCAGCATAATCATCTTTCTGGTTCAATAGATGATCTGTTGTCGAGTTCCATTGGTTGGAGGGTCGAGACCATGAACTTGAGCAGGAATTTGTTCAGCGGAGATGTGCCTAGCTCTATTGGCAATCTTTCTTATTTAACATATTTGGATCTTCATGGGAACATGTTTAAAGGAGCCATTCCTTCTGACCTTGGTAACCTTCTGCAAATAGTCTTCTTTGATGTTTCAAGCAATAGGCTCTCTGGGCCGGTACCAGAGAGCTTATGTGAACTTTCCAATCTGGTTTATTTCGATTTTGCTGATAATAAATTGGAAGGACCCATACCAAGAAGTGGAATTTGCAAGAACTTCACTAAGATTTCATTTTCGGGGAACAAAGGTCTATGTGGAGGAATTCTGGGTTTGGAATGTAAGATGAAGAATTTTGATGCTAGGCCACGGATGTTGAACACTTGGGGAATTGCAGGGATTGTCGTAGGCAGTGTGTTTGTTGTTTTAAGTCTCGTCTATGCCCTTATGAGAAGGATGATCAGTAATGGCAGCGAAAGTGATTCTTCAGAGTTTGGTGAAAGCAAACTAAACAGTTCGGTTGATCCCAATCTTTATTTCCTGAGCAGCAGCAGATCGAAGGAGCCTCTAAGCATCAATTTGGCAATGTTTGAGCAGCCTCTTTTGAAGCTAACCTTGGTTGACATTCTCCAAGCAACCAACAACTTCTGCAAGACAAATATCATTGGAGATGGTGGGTTCGGAACTGTCTATAAAGCTCTGTTGCCTGATGGAAAAACAGTTGCGGTTAAGAAGCTAAACCAAGCGAAAACTCAAGGTCAGCGAGAATTTCTTGCAGAGATGGAGACTCTGGGCAAGGTTAAGCATCGCAACCTTGTACCGCTACTTGGGTATTGTTCTATGGGTGAGGAGAAGCTACTAATGTACGAGTACATGGTGAATGGGAGCTTGGATTTATGGTTGAGAAATCGGGCGGGTGCACTTGAGGTTCTAGACTGGCCTAAGCGATTCAAGATTGCAATTGGCGCTGCTCGTGGATTGGCATTTCTACATCATGGGTTTATTCCCCACATCATTCACAGAGACATCAAGGCAAGCAACATTCTATTAGATGAAGACTTCGAGCCAAAGGTGGCTGATTTTGGGCTTGCACGATTGATCAGTGCGTGTGAGACCCATGTCAGCACTGACATTGCTGGTACTTTTGGTTACATTCCTCCCGAGTACGGACAAAGCTGGAAGTCTACAACAAGGGGCGACGTCTACAGTTTTGGTGTGATTTTGCTGGAATTGGTGACAGGCAAGGAACCTACTGGTCCTGATTTTAAGGATATCGAAGGTGGTAACTTAGTGGGTTGGGTCTATCAGAAGATCAAGAAAGGAGAGGCAGCTGGTGTCCTTGATGTTACAATCCTTAACGTGGATAATAAGCATAAGATGCTCCAAATGACGCACATTGCAGCAATTTGTTTGTCTGAAAACCCGACGAAAAGGCCTACCATGTTACATGTATTGAAGTTCTTGAAAGGAATTGAAGAGGAGTAACATGTAACACTTTGTATTTTGTTATGGTGATGGTATGTTAGTGCAGTAATGTAATACTAATGTAAAATATTTGTCAAGAAGGAAAACTCCATCAATCTACTTCAGTTTTCAAATTTGTTGTTGAACTTTTGTTGTCTGGTAAATGACTTGTAATGCCCTTTTGATGAGATTCCTGTTTATTCTGCTGTAACAGGTGGCTTTGGATTGAAGTGGCCCTTTTGAATGTCTTTTGCAGGGAATTTGCAGCTTTGACGAATAATGGGGAGAAGGGACAAATCTTTGCTTGGATTCTTTCCAGCATTACATGGTCTGATGTTTACTTGCATTTTGCAGTGACTTCAACTCTGGAGAGTGTTTTAACAAAAAAAAAATAAATAAATAAATAAAATAAAAATACGACTCTAGAGAATGAATAGACCACATATTCAAGGATTTTAGTTCTTTCCAAGATGTTCCTGTAAATTTGGATTTGTATCTAAAAATTTTGATTGATGATTTGGTTTTAGTCATTGTTTATTTAAGTGAGAAAATGAAATAAGGGACAGTGGTATCTTAATATGGACAGTACTCGCGTGTTTGATGGATCGCTTAGATTTGATTGGTAATTTTTTTTTTCAGGATTCACCATGCATCTATGAGCAGAAGCTTACTCCAAATTTTGTTTTAAGTGATTTGTTAAAAAAAAAATACTTCACCAAGAGTTTTTCTCGCATGAAGTGGCAAAGATAATGATTTTCTTGTTTTAATGCCTGATTCAGTGTACGTATTAATGTACAAAAATTATTTAACTAATGGATTGTCGAATCTTGGAGTTTTGATATATGGACCAGCACTCTTATTACTTGTTTAATCTTCTGAATCAAGTATGACAGAATGTGTGATGATGTACATGATAAGAATACATTGTTGTTATGATGTACATGATAAGAATACATTGTTGAGAGCACGTCAATGATCTGATTATTTCACAACATATTTGAGATCCTAACTAATAGAAACTACAACAACAATTTAACCAGTAACTCATTCAGATTCAACGTACTGTTTCTCTTATTCTGTCAGCAGAGATGCTAGAGTAAAGAGAACCTCAGATGGAGTAGAGAAAAGAAAGAAAAAACACGATAAACTGATGGGTAACAATAGCACAAATGCATCGCAAATTCACCCGGTAGAGAAGAGAAAACATGATAACCCCATGGTTGCCAATAGTACAATTGTACCTTTAACTCAAGAAAATTGCCGTGGAAAATTACATGATAAAATGCCATTGATAACTGATGAATCAGTTTCCATTCTCCTTGACCTTGACTTGCATAAGGAACACATGTGAGCCAAAGATCACCGTTATGGCAGCCGATGACGCTCCGATGCTCAAGTCAGACAAGGCTTGAGAAATATGTAATGCTTAATATTGGGTTCTGTATCGTATCTTAGTTCCTCAACCTTGTGCCCTATTTATCATGCGAGCGTATTTGTTCAGCTATGCCTTTGGTGGCATGGTTTAAGGAAAGATATCTAGTTAGAGATCATTGTCTTGTGGAGTGTTGTCCATACATGGGAGTTTCCATACACGACTTATATGTATTTGTTTTCTAGTAGGAGTCAATGTGTTGTTGGCTTGCCTGTCTTAGGTCTAACTCCTAAATACTTGCCTTATTAGGTCTTACGGGTATTGGGTTTGACCATATGACTTATGGGCTTTATAGGGCATCGTTAATTGAGCCCAACCTCCTGGAATCCGCCTTAGTGGGCTTTGAGTAATCTGGGCTTTGCCAGATTGGGTGCTCATCTAGGTCTGCTTTACTTTGTTAACGAGATCATCATGACACATGTACGATGCAGATTACTGGACGGTTTAGTATATCATTAGCTGCTCCCCCTGAGTTAGTGAGCTAGTTTGTCGATCTACTAAGTCACTTCATGAGGGAGTTGTACAGTCGTGATGATTGAGTCTAAAATGCTTCCTTGAGCGGTGTACATAATTAATTGAGTGCGTGACTGCTCGAAAAGGGCGTGAATCCTCGCTTCTATTGAAACCCCTTTCTATGCAGAGTTGAGTTTATTTATTTATGCAACTTTTCTGAAACTCCTTGTTTTCTTACTTCCGCGTTCTTGCTTCTGCGTTCGTAAGTGTAATCGAAAGTTCGTATCTTCTTTAATGGCAGATAGGAATGAACTTAATCTCGACCAGAAGTTGTCCTTCTCTTGCTATGAGCTTTTCCTGGAGAGGTTGGTTGACAAAAATGGTCTGGTTAGTCTCCGGGATCAATACCGAATTCGTGAGGACCTGGAACTTACCCCATTGGATTTAGATCAAACCCCAATAAGACCTCTGAATGGGTTCATCACCTTGCATAATGGCACGTTCCAGTTGGGACTCCGCTTCCCGGTCCCATAAGATATCTAGCGCTTTCTGGCATACTTGTGCATTCCACTCGCTCAGATGGTGCCGAACGGGTACAGAACCTTGATCGTCGTACTGATCAGGGCGAAGTCTGCTGACCTTCGAGTGCCTCCGATTGTGTTCCATCTGCTGACTTCTCCTCGTTTGAATGCTCATGGGGCCTGCCAGCTTAGTACACCAGTTTGTCTAGGCTCACTGTCAGACGATTTCAAGTTATGGCAGAAACATTATTTTCTGGCTTCTTCAGACTCTCCGTATTTTAAGCTGGAGGGTCATTCGCTTGTCAGAGGTTTCAAATTGGATAGCAGTAAGCATACTGTTTCACCCTTTTCTTTGTCCGATCATTCTTGATGTTGCATTGAAATGTTGCTTATCTTTAAGAGAAATTTTCCAGCTCCAGCTCTTTCTGAGGAGGATGAGTCAATAATGAAAAAGTTCAATGATCTAGTTTTTATGCCTATCGAAGAGGTTATGCATCCAAGCAACATCGCGCGGAGTGAGCTATTTGAGAATTTTCATGAGGTTCCCACTTTGTTCAGAACGTCGACCAAGAAGACCGCCGATCGTCCTTCAAGGAAGAGGAAGTTGATGATGCCGAGTCCAACATGGCAGACTGAGTTGGAGGCAGCTCTGCCACCTGTTACTCGACCTAAGAGGAAGTTGGCTAATTCTAAGATTGCTCATTCTTTTCAACCGCTGGTTTCGTTGGAGAAAGAGGTGACTATTGCGGAGCTTTGACAGACTTAGTCTGCCAATGAGGTGGTTCTAGAGGAGTAGGATGCTTCGCCCGAGTTCCCCACCCTGTCATTGACTTGGAGGTGAATCTTTCGGGGATGGCGGGCACTGGGTCAACTGAGCGCTGGAGACGTCAAAGCTCCGCAATCTGCCCGGTCCTTAGATATTGATTCTGCCACCAAAGCTCATCTTCCCCGTTCTGTTGAAGGGGTTGCTCTAGGGAGCGGTTCTCCTCCATTTCTCCCGCCCACAGACCTTGATGTAAGGCACCCGGCTGAACCCCAAGCTAAGAAAGCTTTGGCTAGGAAACATAAATCCTCGAAAGGGGCCCTTGGCACTGTGCTGTTGTCCAAGGGTGGAGCAGGCGTATTTTTAAATCAGAGTGAGCTGCATCCTGCTGCCCGTAGACGCAATGATTGTTTCAGAGCGGAAGATCAGCAAATGGTTTGAATGGATGAACTCTCAAGAACCAGTGCCTGAGAAGGCGATGATGGAAGAGCGCGCCGATAAGGGCCCTAGGCATTTGATGTTGGGATGGCTTTGCTGAATAGAGCTGCCATGGCTGGGGCCGAAGTGGAGTCAGCGCGTGATAGGGTGTATGCCTTGGATAGGACTTCTACTAACTTGTAGAATTCCTACTCTGACACACTTTATCAAATTGAGTCCTTGAATAAGCAGTTGACGAAGTCTGGTGCTGGGACGAACTCTGAGTATCGTTTGCGGGCCACGCGGGCCGACTTTGAAGCCAAGTTGGAAGCTTTAAAAGCTTAGTTGGATTCATCCAAGGCGGGCTTGGTGTCCGCTGAGGCGGAGCTGACCAAGGTTCAATTTGCTATGGGTGACGTTGAAGCTGAGTTGAGGCATACTCAAGAGGCTATGGATAAGGCACAACCTGAACTGCAAACTCAGGCCACCGAAAGGAAGCATGCAAAGGCTGAATGGAATGCCTTATGCCAGAAGTTTGAATCCTGTGTTGCCACCAGCCTCGACTGTGTCCACAAGGTGGATGATCAAGCTGCTTCTGCACTGGATGAGCTTAGCCCGCTCAATGAGCAACTGGCAGAGGAGAAATCTATGGAAGTCGCGCTTGCAGACAAGCTGGAGAAGGCCAAAAAGAGTGTAGCGCAGTCTTAAGCCTGTGAGCAAAAGCTGCGTGAAGGTCGTGCAATATTGGATTTCGCCCAAGTCACTAAGGGTGGGCTGGAGCTGCTAGAGCTGATTGAAGAAGAACACCCTAATCTTAACCTCGCTTATTGCAAACTCATGTGAAGTTTGATGATACAGAAGCTTCTGATCAAGTGCTTTCAACTGGTGATTCGGGACAGACTCCTGACGTTGCCGACCCATCCCCTGTAATATGTTCTGTTGTAACTCGCCTTTCGGCTACTGGAATCGATCCTCCCCAACAATGTAATCTTTGAGTTATGAATGAAAGAAAAGTTGCTAAGTTGTATTTCGTACTTGTACTTTCTAGAATTTAGCTGTTGAGTCTTTTCTGTGTTGCCATTACATTGCGTTGATCTTTGAAAATGTAATTTTTGTAGAAGATCTGGAACTTATTACACTTCTGATTTCTTAGGCCATCTTAATATGCTTTTGGTGGACAAGGCTTTAAGTCGGACCGGAAGTTGTTTTCATCGGTCTTCAAGAGCTGACTAAACTTTGGTCAAGTTCGGTCACTATTGTTTATGGTCGGACATTGATCCCTGACAAGCCATCTTGATCAGGCTCCATGAGCTTTGACTAGACTCCCACTTTCTAAGCCATCTTTATCCGAACTTGGCGGACTGGGCATTAGAGCAGACCAGAAGTTGTCTTAACTTTGGTCAAGTTCAGCCACCATTGTCTATGGTCGGACAATGATCTCTGACAAGCCATCTTGATCAGGCCCATGAGTTCTGACTAGACTTCCACTTTCTAAGACATTTCTATCCGATCTCAGTGGACTAGGTGTTAGAGCGGACCAAAAGCTATCTTCATCAGTCTTAACTGACTAAACTTTGGTCAAGTTCGGTCACCATTGTCTATGGTCGAACAATGATCCTTGGCAAGCCATTTTAATCAGACTCCATCAGCTCTGACCAGACTCCCACTTTCTAAGCCATATTTATCCAATCTCAGTGGACTAGGAAGTAGAGGGAACCAAAAATTGTCTTCATCAGTCTTAACTGACTAAACTTTGGTTAAGTTCGGCCACCATTGTTTATGGTCCGACAATGATCCCTGGCAAGCCATTTTGATAAGACTCCATGAGCTCTGACTAGACTCCCACTTTCTAAGCCACATTTATCCGATCTCAGTGGACTAGACGTTAGAGTGGACCAGAAGTTGTTTTCATCAGTCTTCACGAGCTGACTAAACTTTGGTCAATTTCAACCACCATTGTCTATGGTCGGACGATGATCCAATGGCCTTGGGCATATAAGTCCGACTTGGGTGTCCTAACTTATTTTACTTGCTTAGTGGTCCGACATGGAGATCAGATCGACATGTCTAATGCTTAAATCAGATTATAATAGATTGAACTGGATACCCAGGTAGATTTAATGAACAATGGTGGAATTTTAGTGAAAGCAAAAACCTTTTATTGATAATATTTCTTTAGGTGCTCTACATTCCATGGCCGTTAAGGCTTTCACCGTTCAAGTTTTCTAACCAATATGTTCCTGGCCTGTTGACCTTAGTCACTTTGTAGGGCCCTTCCCAATTGGGTTCAGCTTGCCTGCACCAGATTCCTTGGTGTTTTGCTGAATTTTTCTGAGTACCCAGTCTCCCACTATGAATCCCGTGCCTTGACTTTCTTATTGTAGTATTGAGCCATTCTTTGTTGGCAGACGACTATCTTGGCAGAAGCCTCATTTCTCATTTCCTTAACACCGTGACCAGTACTTGCCACGGCTTAAAACCGTGGCTAACATTATTGCAACGGCTTAAAACCGTGGCCATAACTTGCCACAACTTATAACCGTGGCTAGTACTTGCCACGGCTTAAAATCGTGGCTAAAACTATTGCAACGGCTTAGAACCGTGGCTATATATTGCCATGGTTTTAAGGCGTGGCTAGTCCTTGCCACGGCTTATGTCACGCCCCGACACACCACGGAAATCGCAGCGTGCCGATGCGTGAACTAACACGTACACAGGCGGATCGTAACCGGCCACAACATCATAATATAACACCTTCTTGATACGATAAACAAACGAAAATAAAACTACGCTAAAGTTTGAACAAAATAAATATATATTTTATTCGCCCCGCCAGAGTCATAGCGACAAAACCAGTATACAAACATCTAGTTTAACAATAGAGTACATCTGAAATACAGAGAAAGCAAAACATACCCGTACAGGGTGGACACAACCCAAAAAGCACAAAACGCTCCTACAACGAAAACCGGGGCCTATGCGCCACGATCAGCAGGAACTCCAACACTGCCTGCACTCCAATAGAAGCACACCCCTTGCGGGGTCAGCAAAGCACAAAGCTAGCTGGTGCGAGCGTACTAAATACAAATAACAGAATAATAACCAAGGAAAATTCATGCCACACAACAATGAATAAGCAACAAGTTCTAAAGTCTAAATCACACCGTGTCTCTAAGGATAATGTTTCTAAGTTCAAGCACCAACACAAACATTTCAGATTCAACAATAACTACCAGTTTATTATATGTCGATTATTACACGTGATTCAACATGGTAAATATCAAGCAATGGAAATAAAACAATCTCATAATTCTTCCTAGCCTCCTAGGTATAGCAATTAGGTTGAAACCAACAATCCGGTAAAATACTGTATAAGTGTCTCATATCGTAGGTATCCGCATACCCTACGAATGTGTCTCACCCAGACACATCCCACAACGTGCACCAGTACCACTTCGGGCTTGTTTGTATCCTAATGGGGTGCCATCTGCCAGGATACAAACTCAAACATCCCGAACGACTGGCCTAACACGGCCAACCTAACATAATCAAAATCAAGCGCGCTGGGAGGAAAAGCGAGTAATCTCCAAAGCACGTCCTCCGGGACCCGTCCTACTGCACTCTATAGTGGCAAGTGCGTGCGGGAGCTCACCGCACCTCAGCAAGCTTGCCACATGCAGTAGCGTCCACAATGTCAGGTGCGAGTCATCTCAAGCACCATCCAACTCACGATGCGAGCAAGCTCCTAAGCATCGGCACAACAGGCATTATAGCGGGGTAAAGACACTTATACTACTATCCACATGCACAAATGACAAGTCTGTACATAACCAAATGTACAAACGTGCAATCATAAACAATTCGGCAATTTTTATAAAACCACGACTAAGCCAGGGTCCCAACATGACCCCATTCACCACAATAAATTTATTCGAGTCGATTATCATACATGCTCAAGACTCGAAAATTCACGGTAAAACATGATATGCTATGCAAACTCGACAACAAAGCATACAAGTCTCATGTCATTACACCAAAGCCTAATCACACCAAAATTACTATTCGATTTCATTCAAGTATAACATGCTTTCTGAAAGTCCAATGCATAATTCATTCACACATAACTAACACAATCCTCGAAATATCTGAAAACTCCGAATTTCGGATTTGGATTCAATTCTATACAATTGACGATATAATGTAAAAATTCAATTCAGGATTTCAAATACTTATTTCTTAAAATAAAAATTATAGTTCAACTCACCTGGGCGGAATGGATTTTCAAAACCCAATTCCTACCGGTCGAAGCTCCAAACACGCAAAACCACGAAAATTCTAAAACTGCAAGGCGGACTCGAAAATGAGTAAACTAGCCGAAAACTGAAATAAATAAATAAATACAAGCGGCGCGTGACTGAAAGGAAAACTTACAGGCAATAGGAATTCGGCAACCACCCCGCTGAAACCCAAAGTTGGGCAAAAACGCGCCGAAACCCTCCCTACTTCGGTCTGATCGCTACCAAACTGCACAACAGCCCGGAAAAGAGTCTAAGGACACTCAGAGTCACGAAATGAGGCTCACCCACGCACCCAAAGCCCGGTTTCACGCCGAGGAACCCTCCAAACAAACATGCACCCTGATTTTTTTTTGAAAAAAATTTTGGCCAACCCAAAAGTCTTGCATGTCGGTTCTAAGGGCTCCCGAGGACGCCACCAAGGCCCCAACACGGCTGATCGGAGTTAAGGAAACCGATCAAACCCAACCCAAAAGAAAACTGATTTTTTTTTTCGAAAAAAAACAACTAAGAAATAAAGAGGGGAAAGAGGAGAGAACGAACCGAGGAGGAGGAGGTGAGATTGGGGGAGAAAATCACCCAAAACCGCCGAAAATCCGCTGGAGAAATGGCGAGGTGCTCGCTGCGTCGCTCACTGGACGAAAAGAAAAGAAAAGAAAGAAAAAGAGGGAAAAGAGAGAAGAAGAAGTAAGGGGGGGGGGGGGGGGGAGGGGGTCGTTTTGTTTTAAAGGGGTGGGTGGCTATGTGCCCCCACCACCTTTGCTGAGTACACCCCGCCCTAAAAATAATTTTTTTAAAAAAAAAAAAAAAAAAAAACCGCAGGTCTCACAGCTTAAAACCGTGGCTACCATTTTTGCAACGGTTTAGAACCGTGGCTAAATCATCAACCGTCCTCGAGCATAAAACCGTTGCTAATATGTTTTGCCACGGTTTGTAGCCGTTAATGGTGATTTAGCGACGCCTCTACAGCCCACGGCTCTAAGCCGTGACAATTGGTTACCCCCACGGTTCCAAACCGTTGCTGATGGGTATTTTTGGTGTAGTGTCCTGTCTTATTTATAGTGCTGGAGTCCTGGTTTGGCCAGGCCATCAGTGTCGTAGTTTAGGGAAAAATATCTTCATGGAGATCATTCTCTAATTAGGAGTCGTCTTGTGGAGGGAAGTTTCCTTCTTAGACCTCTGCTCCTAGATATGCGGGAGATAGTTCCCAATCAGAGTGTTGTCCACCAGTGGAAGTTTCCACGTATGACATACACTCTGGTATTTACTTCCTAGTTGGCTTGCTTGTCCGAAGCTGATCCCTAAGATACTTGCCTTAATAGGTCTTACGGGTATTTGGGTTGGCTATGAGACGTGTAGGCTTAGCAGAACACAATAATTCGGGTTCGTCTGATGGACTTCACTTCTCAGGCTTGATGCCGCTTGGGCCGAGTCAGTGCTAGACTGATGCTTGGGCCTTTTATTCCTAGAGATCATGATGACACGTGTACGATGTAGATGAAAAGACGTTTCGGTTTATCATCAGCTCCTCTCCCCGAGTTAGTGGGCTACCTAATCGGTCCACTAATTCACTTCTAAAAAATATACGCCGCTCCTCGAAAAGTCACTCCTTAGCCCTGAACCGTTACTTGAGCGGGGCGTCGGTTAAGTGGAAAAAAAGCGGGAAATCAATCTCTATTTAAATTTCCATTTCTGCAGAGATTGACTATTTCACTTCTTAGTTTTTAGAGACTCCGCTCTGTTCAACTTTGAATTGAAAACTTGTTCACTTTTTCCATGGCTCGCCAGAATCAGCTCGACAATGAGCTTCTTGCTAGGGGCCTCTAGTTCTTTGAAAATATGCCTACTTTCGATCGAGCCTGGGTGAGATTCGAAAGACATATGGGTCCCTAAAAGTCTACAATTCTTCACATTGAGTGTTGATCAGATGCCAATGTTTCCTCGGAAGGATTCGTTTGTTTGCACAGTGGCATGTTTTAGACGAGTGTCTGTTTCCTGTGATCGATGAGATCTGGAGCTTTCTGGAATTCCTTGGTATCCCTCCTGCCCAGTTGGTACCAAATGGGTACATGATTGTTCTTCTTATATTGATCAGGGCTAAGGACGCTGATGTCCGAGGGTGATTCAATTATTAACTTCTCATTGCCTAAACAATCACGTCGTGTGTGAGATAAAGTTGCAGGCTTGCTTCCTTTATAGGCTCGAAGATGTCTCGCACTGGGGCCGAGCCTGCTTCCAACAATCCCCTCCGTCAAGGGAGGAGCGTGATTCTGACCTGTCCGTCGAGGCGGAGGTTGTAGCATCCGAGGGGCGCAACCCTTGGGTGCAAACCCTTGTTTCTAATTTGGAGAAGGACCACCTGTGACTAGCAGGGGTTGACGACGCGTCAAAGCTGAGTACTGAGCAGATAGAGGCTTTGAATAAAAAGCTGATGTTGGTTGCTGTGGCGGCTTCTGTTGATGCTGGTCAATCCAGGACTATTAAAGATTTGTCTGTGGTCCCCTAATTCTCTCGTTCTGTTGGTGGATTGTTTGACAATGGCCATTGCGGCGTGGACCCCCTTATTGCAGTCCACATTGCCCTCCATCCCGCTCTAGGCCGTATGTTGAGATAATGGAGGGTCCGATAGACAATTCGCTTCCTTCAATCCCTTCGAATTCTACCAAGTCGGCTCTCCACAAAGTGTCGACTGCTGAAGACAAGGGGAAGGCGGTAGGTGAGGGACCATGTGCGGTGAAGACAACAAAGGGCGGTGTCGGTGCGATTTCGCATCCGGGAGAACTTCATCCAGACGCTCGGATGAGTTTCTTTGCTCTGAATATAGTAAAAATGAACATGGCTTAGCACCAGGAGGTTGACATTTATTATGCTTCGAGAAAGCATATTAGCAGACGTTGCGCGTGGATGAGTTTGTTTGCTCTGGATGTAGTAAAAATGAGCAACAAGGCTTGGCACCAAGAGGTTGACATTGATTATGCCTCGAGGAAGCATATCAGCAGACGTTATAGCTGGTGGGTGAACCACGCTTTATAGTCGGAGGAGGATACACTGGGAGGGCGTATGGATAAAGGGCTGAAACATCTCATGCTGGGGATGTCAATCTGAGCCAAGTGGCTGTCTCTGGAACGGAAGTTGAGGCGGCTCGTGAAAGGGTATACGCCATGGTGTGCGTCTTCTCCAATATGCAGAAGTCATATTCTATGCACTCTTTGAGATCGAGTCACTGAGAAAACAGCTTGTGGAAAGGAGGCTGAAACAATCAGCCGCTGATGCTGAGGCCAAGAGGGTTCATTTAAAAGCCCTTGAGGTTGATTTAGCAGAGGCGGTGTCCGCAAGGGACAAATCCAGAGAAGAGCTAAACCTGGTCCGCCATGACTAAGAAGTTGAGTAGGAAACTGCGGCTAAAGTGCGCTTTGAGTTGCGAGCAAGCTGTGCCGAGATAGCAGTTAGAGATCGACGTTGAATTCAATGCTCGGGAAATGAGAAACGTTGGGGAGCAGCTTCTCCTGGTGCGGAACAAACTTAGCACAGTTAAAGACAACTTGATTACTGAGCAATGCGCTGACAAACAAGCTGGAACTGCTGGAACGTGAGCTTGTTGAAGCAAAGACGCACGAGGAAGAACTTCTCAAGGTGCAAGGCACGTTTGAATTCCGCAGGATAGTGCATGGGAGGTCGGAACTGTTGGTGTTGATACAAGAAAAAAATCCAGAATGGGACCTTTCTTACTATAGGAGGGTGTCCTTCATGGATTTCAAAAAGGTCTCTGAGTTGTTGGGGAAAAATGGCGATCCAGATCATGGTGATCAAGATAAGGCGCACGCGGATGCAACTCCTGCTTCTTCTTATGTTAAACTCAGTTCTCTTGTATTCGTACCCTCTCCCGATGAGGAGTAAATTTTGTACATATGTACTTTCTGTTTAGATTGTTAATGAAATTAGATTTCTTTTGAGTAAATTTCGTACCCATGGTCTATCCAGTCCTCATGTTGCATGTTTTCCACTTCGCCATGTCGTTTTATTTTGACATAAGCTTTGTTGGGTTAGCGGGGAGCTGCGTGGTGTATCCGCTGTTTAGAGCACGACTGTTCATGCTGCGAGTAATTTTGAACTGTACCTCCAAAATGTTTCATAGTTTCCATCGGATAGTTATGCACAGTAGTGATCATTCTGTATGATGTGGATTGTTGGCAATAGGTTACTTTATCCAGATTGCATCTCATCCTTGAGGTGGGCCGTTGGAGGTTAAAGTTATATTGTGGATTGTCGATTGCGGTTGTTGGCATGAGTGAACTGTTATAGTTGAGCACATGCATTGTCGTTTGTAGTTTAGCATGGGTGCTTAGCCCGAGTTGGGCTTCATAGTTTCGGGCTGGTCTCCCGTGTAGCATTCGTCTGCACTTAGCAGTTAGTTTTTGGGTCGGCTCAAGCGGCCGTTACCGATAATGGGATGACAGCTCATGCGAGCGTGAAGACGCTGACTGAGCTGTAATCAAATTCAACGACCATGGTCTGTTGAATGGCAATGGTCTTGTGGAAAGCTGTTCACATCAGTAAGAACTGACTAGGCTCCCACCTTCCAAACCATCTACACTCGCGCGGAGTGAGCTACAGATTTGGGAGCTGGAAATTCGGCAACCATGGTCTATAGAAGAGCAGTAGTCCTGTAGCAAATCGTCAACATCAGTTAGAACTGATTAGTTTCCCACCTTCCAAATCATCTACACTCGGGCGAAACGAGCTACAAATTTGGGAGTTGGAAATTTGGCGACCATGGTTTATAGAAAAGCAGTGGTCTTGTGGCAAACCGTTGACATCAATCGGAACTGACTAGGTTCCCACCTTCCAAACCATCTACACTCGCGTGAAGCGAGCTACAGATTTGGCAGTTGGAAATTCGGCGACCATGGTCTGTAGAAAACCAGTGGTTCTGTTGCAAACCATCAACATCAGTCAGAACTGACTAGGTTCCCACCTTCCGAACGATCTACACTCGCGCGGAGCGAGCTACAGATTTGGGAGTTGAAAATTCGGCGACCATGGTCTCTAGAAAATGGTCCCGTGGCAAGCCGTCGACATCAGTCGGAACTAACTAAGCTCCCACCATCTACAGCCGTGTGAAGCAAGCTACAGGTTTGGAAATTGCAAATTCGGCGACCATGGTCTGTAGAAGAGCAGTGGTCTCGTGGCAAGCCATCAACATCAGTCGGAACTCACTAAGCTCCCACCTTCCAAACCATTTACACTCACGCGAAGCAAGCTACAGGTTTGGGAGTTGACCAAAAGTTGTCGTCATCAGTCGTCACTGACGAAGCTTACCTGATCGAGTTCGACAATCATCGTCCGTCGGGGGGGGGGTGATGATCCCTGGTGAGTCATCGTCATCAGGCGTAAGGATGGCAGTGGGGCGGATTTTCACGGATAACCGCCCCACGAATATCTGTTTAAGTATGAAAATTTACATAGATACCCCTGGCCCTTTAAAAGGAAAAAAAAACTTACCCATTCGATTTCGATCTTTCAGACTCTCACCAAAAGCAAGAATCAACAACAACAGCAGCAAGTTCTGGTGTCGGCACCACCGCAATGCATCAAGCATCAAACACATGTCGTTCATCATCAAGCAGTACACATCCTGCTTCCTGCTCGATCATCAAGCAGTACACATCCTGCTTCCTACTCGATCATCAAGCAGTACACATCTTGGCTCCTGCTTCCTGCTCGATCATCAAGCAATACATGTCGTTCATCATCAAGCAGTACACATCCTGCTTCCTGCTCGATCGATGTTCATTGATTGATCTTCTCGATCGATGCTCACCACCATCCCACCAATGACATGTCGTTCTCGATCGATGCTCACTTCCTGTTTCTTCTCAGAGAATGGGGAGAAGAGATTGTGGGTTCCATTATTCATCTTTTTTCTCAGATCTCAGATCTGTTTTTTTTTTCTAGGTTAAATGGGGCGGGGCAGATATCCGCCCATTCTTCCGGGGCGGGGATGGTTTAAAAAAATGATAAACGGATATGCGGGGCAGTTTCGGGGACCTGAAATCCCTCGCGGGGCGGGGATGGGTTTGCTCAAATTCGCCCCGTTGCCATCCCTAATCAGGCGTGAGAGCGCTGACTACACTCCCACTTCATAAGCCATCGACATTCGCGTGCAGCAAACTTGGCGTCGGGTGAATTAGAAGCCGTCGTCATCAGTCAAAACTGACTAAGCTCACTTGGCTAGGTTGGGGCTCCCCCTATTACGGGTGTGTGTGCCTACTTTCGAAATCGGATTGCATTGTGCAGACTAATTTCCACTAATTTCAATGAAAGTTATTTAAAAAGAGCATGTACCTTAAATTAGCTGGTGATGTGTAGGTGTGCTCTGTGTGTCAAGAGTGACTAGGGCCTCTACTGCTTGCGTCAGTGCACGTGGTAGAGTGCCACCTGGATAGTGGGCCGAGCTAGCGGCTGCATTTTTGGGCCCTTATGAAAAAACTAGGCCCTGCTGCAGGATCTGGAGCCACGTGTACGATGTAGATGGCTAGACAGTAGAGTATCATTTACTCCCTTAATTAATGGGGTTGCGTGCAACGTCATTAATTAATTGAATGTGGACCTATGCAATTTTCATGGGAACCTTCGCCTCCTCATAAGATGAACCTCGCTCTGATACTAGACTGTTAAGGATCTCCATTTGAGATCGAGTGTTGGGGCGTTAAGCAGCTATGAAGCTCACAAACTTGCCCCTTGACTTCCCTATCTTTCCTAGGTAATTCAGAAAGAAGGAACTAATCGTTTCTAGGATCTTCAAGGAAACTGACCTCCAATAATAATCGCAAAAAATAGACTTCAAAATTGTAGTTTCAATAATTGAGACTCTATAGATAGAGCTTACAAGGATTACAATAACCACCCAATCGCCCTTTTTCTGCTACAATATTTCTAACTACTCCCCGATCCTATGTTTTTTTTTTTGGAAGGCGAGCAGAGTTTTTATAGGATCTCAGAACCCATTAAAGACCAGAACTGGTCAACACACCATAAATTGATAAAGATGCCGCAAGCTGGGTTCGAACTCATGACCAAGTGGTACCATTCGCCAAGCTCTAATCGTTGAGCTGTCATGCCATTGGCCCACCTGCTGCTTTACACTCTACTATCATTAGGGATCACAACATTAAAAGACAAAATTTTATTCTAGACTAGAGGTTTCCACACCTTTTGAAATGTCAAATTTGGTGCATCTGCCATAACTTTACTTTCTCATAAGCATCAATCAATCCTTTAATCACCCTTATGACTTGATTCATACAAATGTGGAGCTCAACATGTAAGGTAAGTCGACGTACAAAGAGAGCAACATCTAATAGAGATAAATTATAAGAGAAACAACAAAGACAATAGAGCGAGCAATGTGCATCAACAAAAAAAGGAAAATAAGCTAATGGATAACATGATGAATTTGATTATATGTATAATAACTAGCGTATTGCCCATGTCGTTGGCACGTTAGAGGGTGGATCGTGGCAATAGGTGAACCTCTGTTAAATTATTAAACAATTAGAAAAAAATACACATTTTAAAACAACCACAATTAATCGTCCCAAAACTTTGATTTTCCAAAATATAGAGTTCATGGTATTTTGCTTGAATGTGTCTTAATATTAGAAATACTTACGACGTGAAGTGGATTGGATTAAAGTTATTTTTTTTGAAAAATCCATTGGCGTGAAATGCATATTTAAAACTTTAAGCGTTTGTATTAATGATTGGTTTCATTGGAAAGATCTTCAAAAATGCATTTCAACCATACCAAGTTTACTAAAATCCGACAACTAAGTAGATAGTTATGATGATTTCCATTTAAAAAACACAATTTTTTTTATCTTTCCGCCACATGCATTCAACCAACTTTTCACATTTTTTGCCCTTCTACTTGCAATTTATTTATAAAAATGTCATTGTCGATAATGAATCTCTATCATCTACATCTTTATCATTTTTTAATCTTGACCGTCTTTTATCTCCAACCCAAACACCATTCTTATATGTTATATAGACTAGTGTATTGCCCGTGCCGTTGGCATGATAGAAGGTGGGCCGTGGCAATAAGTAAAACTCGGTTAAAATTTTAACCAATTAAGAAGAAACACATTTTAAAATCGCTACAATTAATCCTCCAAAAACTTTGATTTTCCAAAATATGGAGTTCATCGTCTTTGTTTGAATGTATCTTAATACTGAAAATACTTACGATATGAAGTGCATAAGATTACAATTAATATTTTTTTTGGAAAAATGCATACATATTTAAAACTTTAAGTGTTTGTATTAATGATTAGTTTTAAAACTTTAAGTGCTTGTATTAATGATTGGCTTCATTGGAAAGATCTTCAAAAATGCATTTCAACCATACCAAGTATGATAAAATCCAACAACTAAGTAGATAATTATGACGATTTGCATTAAAAAAAGCACAAAAGTTTTCTCTCTTCGCCACATATGCAATCCACCAAAATTTGCACATTTTTTTTTTTAATTTTCTTTGCCATTCTACTTGCAACTTATTTACAAACATACCATTGGTGATAGTGAATTTTCACCATCAACTTTCAATCCTAATCGTCTTTTATCTCCAACCCAAACACTATTCTGAATTGTAATATAGAACTAGGGTATTCCCTGTGCACACGATAAAAGTTTAACATGATAAATAAAGTTTATTCTACTTTAAATATCAAGATAAATAAATATCAAAATGTTAGGTATGAGAATCGATTCCATGTACTCTTATTAGGGATTGATTGAAGGTAAGACATAAATGTTAAGTTTAAGTCACAACCATTAGATGAAACAATCTCAACCATGAACTATGTTGATCTACAAACTTATCTCTTAGTGCTTTAAATTCTATGTGATTCGTTAGATTATTATATTTTGATAAATCTCAACCATCTTTTATCTCCAACCTCAAACACCCTCCCCTCCCCCTCTATGTAATCCGTTAGATCTTTATATTTTTAATGTCTTAATATTGAAAATACTTATTGCGTGAAATTCATATTTAAAACTTTAAGTATTTGTACTAATGATTGGTTTCATTGGAAACATATTAAAAAAATGCATTTCAACCATATCAAGTTTACTAAAATCCGACAACTAAGTAGATAACTAACTATTTACATTTAAAAAAAAAAAATTTATCTCTCCACCACATATGCATTCTACAATTTTTTTTAACCTTTTTGTCCATTTTCTTTGTCATTTTACTTGCAACTTATTTACAAAAATGTCATTGTTGATACTTAGGGTATTTCCCATGCCGTTGGCACGATAAAAGTGTAACATGATAAATATAGTTTATTCTAATTTAAATATCAAAATGTTGGGTATGAGAATTGAACCCATGCACTCACCTGTTTTGAATAACAAAAATTCTCATGAGATGCTATATTTTGAATAACACTCTCATTCAAAGATGGCTCCTTCAAGTAGACACTACCCCCTTACTCATTTTATTTCATACAAAAACTTCTCACCACTACATCAAGCCTTCATTGTAAGCATTTTCTCTTTTCATATACCTATTTTTTTTTTCCATTGCCATGAAATCCGCTCCATGGCGTGAGGCAATGTTTGCTGATGTCAAAGCTTTGGAACAAAACAAAACATGGACCATCACCCCACTTCCTCCCAACAAAAAAATAATAGGGTGTAAGTCGGTATATATAATCAAACAACGTCCCGATGAAAGCACTAAGAGTTACAAGGCTTGCCTTGTGGCTAAAGGATATACTTAAACTGAAGGGGTATAGATGATAACAAAACTTTTGCTCCTTTTGCAAAGTTAATTACAGTTCGTTGCTTGCTTGTTGTTGCTTCCTCAAAACAATATCCCACTACAAGAAATCTAACATTAAGTGGCAAACTTAAATGTAACGCTTCAAAAGTTGTCACCGTTTTCGTATTTAGGTGAAGAATTTTGACGAGTCGTCACCTATTTGTTCAAGTGAAATTTTGGTTCTAATTTCCTCGTATAAACATTTCGCAATTGTCACACTGAAAAATTAGCACATCGTCAAGTTTCATCCACAGCCCAGCCCAAAAGTGAGGAAATAAAAAACTCAAAGGGCGAGGAAATAAAAATTTGATCGTACTTCTTCCTCACAGGCACACAACTTTTTTATCCCACAAGCGTAAACCTAGAAGTTCTTCTCTTCACGATCCTCTCTGTGGCTGCAACAATACTTCGAGGAGGCGGTCCTCCTCCTTCTACAAAGACAACATGGTACTGGTCTTTCCACTGCTTCATCGGCTTTCTTCTTCTTCTCACTCTTTTTCACTTCACTCAATCTTGCTTCTTCACTTCAATCTTGTTCTCTCTCTGCCACTCTCCTTTTTTCTCATTTTGTTTTCTGTCTCCAAATCCCTATCCCAATTCGGCAATCGCAACCACAATTGATTAGTTAGTCGGTTGCTCTTCTTTCTAATTGATGGGTTAATTTCTCTTTAATACTACTCGATTTGTTTTAGTGAAGCTGCCATTCTATGCAACTCCAGGGAACACCGTTGTTGCTAAAGACTTTGATCATGTATCTTTCTTTCCAATTCATTTCTTAGGTTTATAGCAGACTCTCCATTTGTCTTTGGTTTATCATTTAATTTAAAATTTTTTTTTTCTTTTACCATAGTTAGTGTTCATTGTTCTTTCCAAACTGTGTTGCTTATAATAAATGGATCTAAATAACTTGAGAATAGTATCTTAATATGTGTAAGAAAAGTTTTGATGTTTTCGCCCTGTGAGATTGTGAAAAATTGATCCAAGGCTAGACAATTGATCTATCGGTATTGTAAGTGAATTGTCTTCCGTTACCTATGTGAATAGGATGTCCAAATGTGTCAAATTTAATTTATGATGAATTTCATCAAACACATGGCATAAATCAGCATAAAACAAGTTGGTGACGCAGCGGATCGATCCTAAGGCCAATGGACCAATAAAAATATTAAAATTGGAGTTTCTCTTATCCAACCAGAACAATATTCTACCCCCTTGTTTTTTGTGCAGTGGTTACATTTTGGGTGTGATTGTTTGATTGGTAAAGAGCAATTTTCTTAGGTAAATAAAAGATTCAGGTGTTTGTTCACATAACTGAACTTGGAATGGTATTTCCAACTCATGCCTTTCCCCAATCCATAGAGTGAAACTTTTGCTCAGCTCAAAATTTACCGTCAAAATTTCTCAGGGAAAATTTGCTGAAAAAAAGATTTACTTTTTTTTTTTTTTTTCCAACATTGGGACCAAACACCGTTAGCTTTGTCATTGTTTGACACCCTTTTTGACATCTCCCCTTCCTATTTCTAGCTTTTATTTAATCATATTTAAATGAAGTGATGGAGCTTACATTTCTCACTATGCATTGCCACTCATACTAAGAGTACACATCAACCTGCTGAGCTGGTTGGGCAGAGTAATTCTGCAATTAATCAACCAATTCAGCCATTTTTTTCGAACTCTATTTGTTGATTAAATATTTTATTTTTTTAAAAGGTTATGTCTTATCTTGCTTGAGGGCAGAAGTTCATGAATAGAAGAAACGACACTGAAGTTTCATTAAAAATATATGTGGGGGGCCAAATATCCAAAGGTAATTAATTTCTAAGCAAGGGAGGATAATCTGGTCAACTTTGAAGGACCTTTTCTAAACATTATAATGTCATGTTATGGAGCTTCTGTCTTGGTGCTAAAAGTCCCTGGACTTTTTACAATCTGTGACCTTGTCAATGATCCAATGCATGAAGTCTTTTAATAAGAGATAAATATCTTATGGCACCTTTTACCTTAATCTGTTTTGAGATTCAAGCCATGTGTTTATCAAAATATTGCTCTTAGTTTCATACTACAACCTAGTAGCACATGACATGCGTACATTTTTCTTTTGCTACATCTTAGGCAACCAGAATCTCATATGGTGGTAACAAGGAATTTAGACGTGTAGTTACATTGGATGGTGCACTTTTTAAGAAATATGGCACAACAATGAGTGGTGGAGGAGGGAAGCCACGTGGTGGTAAAATGGGAACATCTGTTCGAGCAAGCAGCGATTCTGAAGAAGCTATTGCAAATGCTGGGTAAGAACTGTTGAACTAGTTGATCGGCTTGGTGATTTATGCCAAAGGATTGTTGAAGCAGCGAGGGAATATCAGGCCTCAGAAAAAGAAATGAAACTTTTTAAAATGGAATTGGCAAAAAGGCAGAAGGAGGTAGAACATGATTGTTTTCTTAAAGGTTTATTTTATGCAACTATTCGGTACTGGTTTCTTAAAGCAGCTTTCTGTCTCAACAGATAGATAGTTTGAATGCACAGCATAGTTACATAGAGAAGCAACTTGATTCTCTTAAGTCAGCAGCGGAGCCAAGAAATGATGAACTGTAAAGACTTTTAGTGCTTAATGAAATCATATCTTTTGAAGAGAAGGAGATTGAAAGGCCTACTGAGGAATCCAAAAAGCTTAAGGAGAAGGTGAGTATCGTGATACGTAATCAAGCTTAATCACTTAAGAACCAAGCTCTGCAGAGAAATCTTCTTGTAAGTGTCATGTTCTTATTTCCCAGAATGCAATTTCTCACTTTTACATGTTACTGCATGAAACTAAGTTCACTTTGGTTCAATGATTGAATGACTTCTACCCTTTCCTAAAATAGGCTCAGAGCTTCAAAGTAAATTAGAAAATGCAGGCGGGGAAAATTAAAAAAATAGAAGGCCAAGGTCAACAAGAGTCAATCTGTGAGTTTTGCCTATCACCCAAACGACATTGAACCCAATCTGTGAGTTTTTGGAACTTAATATGATTATTGCAATTTATTGGAAGGTTTTTTTTTAACTGATATTATTGGTTGTAGAATGCAGAAAGAAGCTGTAGATCCTAAGAAGCTCAAAGCAATCCTAGCTGGTGAGGCGATAAAGGATACTTGTGACCTAAAAAGAGCACTGGAAACAGTGGCATCGTTTGAAGCCAAACTGAAAGAAATGAGATTCGATTGTAGAGTATTTTTCTACTACATAAACAAACTTTTCTAGGCAACATTCGAACATAGTTTTAAAATTATACTTTTTCATCGATGCAGGTATAGGAAAAAGGTAGCCTTGTACTCTGAACGTGTCGAGGAGCTAAACACTGTAACTCAAGAATGTGATGATCTAAATAAAGAATACAATGAATTGAGAAAGAGAAAGTATGTACATTTATCTAAATATCTTGTTACATTTAAATGTTCCTTCTTGTATATTTAATTTTATTATTACTGTTGTTAACATGGATCTGTTTCTTTTACGACCAAACCTAAACTATTTTCAGGTTAGATGAGTTCATGGTGGGATTCAACACAATATCGTTGAAGTTGAAAGAAATGTATCAGGTATTGTAAGATGAAATGTGTGAGACCCTAAGTGGGCGGACTTGAGGTGAGGGTGAGGGTTGGAGCACAACAGGCCCAACAGGTTGGACAAGCTACAAGGAGAATCATAGTCCCATATCACTTGGGTAGGGAAGGAGGATGATCCTTATATGTGCGGGGTCAGCTTCCCATTGTATCGAGGCTTTTTAAAGCCGTGAGGGCCGGATGGTAGCCCAAAGCGGACAGTATCGATACAGTGCGGGTGGGGGTCGTCACAGCATGTTTCATTAGTCTAGTGCGTACGCTTAGAAATTCTTTATTGGGTATTTGATATAGGTTTCCTTGGTTGCAAAACATTGGAAAGAATGGTACTTTATGTACTCATAGAGTGTAGCATACCACCCTTTGAGCTTATCATCTAGAACTGAAAAGAATTGAGACTTTTGTATTCTAGAAAAATCACGATACACAAAGAAACTTGCTTACCAACATAACTAGAAGAACTTAAAGAAAAATAAACAAAAAACACCTCTTGATAGCAAGCACACTTGTTCATCTTTTAGCTTTTCTCCTCTCCATAGCTAGCTAGATTTGGGCAAAGAATCACCTGAAGTGCATGTCATTTATCAGAATTACAATTGGTTCCTTGAATCAGGAATGTGGGGTTAAAAATGATACGGAAGGGAATGATGGAGGAGCAAAAGGGGGTAATGGTCATTTGATTCGACTGCGGATTCCAGTCTCTGTATCAACTTCTCCTCCATTTCTAGGGTTTCTTCCCCTGAATCAGAGCAATCGAGTTCAAAATTGTGTGGAGTGATAAACTTTTGATTTGGGGTTTTGAAGTTGACGAATTTTGACTTCGTGATAGGGCAATTAGGGATGGCAACGGGGCGGATTGGGGCGGATTTTGGCAAATCCATCACCGCTATGCTGGAGATTGCGGATCCCCAAATCCGCCCCGAATATCCGTTTATACAAAACTTTAAAACCCATCCCCGCTCTGGGTGGATTTACGAATATCCGC
The DNA here is from genome assembly GCA_963556465.1 of Berberis vulgaris. Lineage (NCBI taxonomy): Eukaryota > Viridiplantae > Streptophyta > Magnoliopsida > Ranunculales > Berberidaceae > Berberis > Berberis vulgaris. Next base: position 16,251,276 of record OY747126.1, on the reverse strand, counting down.
CCCGCCCAAATATCCGTTATATATATATATATATATTAAAAAAAAACCTTCATTTATACTTTATTCACATAACAGCAGAATGATCGATCACATAACATCAGATTCACTAGAACAATGGAGATCACATAACATCAGATCGATCACATAACGAGATCTGATGGAGCCGAGATCTGATGGAGATCTGTCACATAACATCGATCACATAACGAGATCTGTGATGGAGATCTGATGGAGCCGAGATCCGTGATGGATCGCTAATGGAGATCTGTGATGGAGCCGAGATCTAACATCAGATTCACTAGAACAATGACGAGATCTGTGATGGAGATCTAATGGAGCCGAGATCTGTGATGGATCTCTGATGGAGCCGAGATCCATGATGGATTGCTGATGGAGCCGAGATCTGTGATGGAGCCAGGAGCCGAGATCTGTGATGGAGAGATTTGACGACAATGACGATGACAGATCTGTGGTGAAGAAGAAGAAGATCTATGAAGAAAAAGATCTGTGAAGGAAGAAGAAGAAGAAAATATGTGAAAAAGAAGATCTGCGATGAAGAAGAAGATATCTAAAGAAGAAGACCGAAAACAACAATCCATCGATGAAGAAAAAGAAGATATTTGAGTTCTTTCTTTTCTCTGTTGAAGAAAATGGTGATATTTGAAAGAGTTTTCTCTCTGTTGAAGATATTTGAGAGTTTGAGAAAGTTTTCTCACTCCTTGGGGCTTGAAAATGATATGGGCTTTGAAATAATAATGATATGGGCTTTTTGAAATAATGAGATGAGAGTTGATATGAGAGTGATATGGGCTTTGAAATAATGAGATGAGCTTTTATTTATATACATAAACGGATATCCGCGGGGCGGATATGGTCAAATCCGTATCCGCCCCGAATACGTGATGGATATTGTTTGAATCCCCGAAACCGCCCCGAAAACCATTTGTGCATATCCAAAACCACATTTGGTTTGGACGGGGCGGATATTCGTGAAAATCCGCCCCACTGCCATCCCTAAGGGCAATAACACCCCAGAAATCGTGCAACGACACAACACACATGGGAGAGCAGAGAAGAAGGCGATGGTTGCACAAGGAGGAGCATCTGCCGTTTATGTTTCACACCCCTCCAATCTATAAATTCTTTTATTAACATGATTATTGGATTTTATTTATTTATGATTATAGGAAGGTACACATATCCTATGGATAAAACTTTGAGTAAAAATAAGATGTCCATGGGCTTCTTTTATTTTGCTTGCTTTTCTATTTGGGATTCTGCTTTGTAGTTTCACTAGAGTATGCCTCGTGCCGTTGGCACTTCACATAATTTTATTTTTGCTAAATATTTTTTACTGAACACCATCGTCATTTTCTCTCTTAATCAATATTGAAATATAAGTCCATTCTAAGGTAAAAATATATATTATAAATTTTAGGGTTAGACTCAGTCAAAATTGAATCAATTGGGGCAAAAATTTAAATGTCGATAATGAATTATCCTCCAATCTTTGAATTCGCCAAAACATGAAGTTTAGGGTGTGTTTGGTTGCATGGAATCCTATGCCATGGGAATCCATGAGGGGACCATTACATTTTAGGCTAAATTGATGTATCACTCCACATCTACCATTTGATTTTGTGATCAATTGTGGGAATGGAAGTCCCTATGAACATGAGAATCACATGCCTTGGGGGACCAATGAGTGGGATTTTCATAGCCATGAGACTTTTATTCCAACCATTGATCACAAAATCAAATGGTGGTCAAATGGTGGATATGGAGTTTAGCCTAAAATGTAGGGGTCCCCTCATGGATTCCCATGGCATGAGATTCCATGCAACCAAACAAACCCTTAGGGTTTTATTTAAATGTGCATTAAGATGTCTGACTCATTTTTTTCAGGTATTAAAGACATGAAATACGTTATACTTTTTTAATTATAAAATATATATATTTTTAAAATTTTAGCACTTGAATTGATTATTGATTTTGTTGGAAATATTCAAAAATGCATTTCAACGATACTAAGTTTACTAAAATCTGACAACAATGTAGATAGTTATGATAAATTTTCATTTTGCTAAAAGGAAAACACAATATTTTCTCTCTCCGCCACATGTATATTCTACCAACTTTTTCAAAAGTTTTTCATTATTTTTGCCCTTCTACATGTTTTATATTTACAAATATGTCAGCATAGGAAATGAATCTCAACCCTCAAATTCAATACATTTCCTTCCTTTCAATCCTAATCATTTTTTATTTCTAATCATTTTGATTTGACTTCAACCCAGACAGCAATAAATAGTAAAACACCACTTTGAATTGTAATATAGATTTAACATATTTAGTGGATACAATTCTATGAACAATAACTTTTGCTGATCCCGATTTAATTTCTCCATTTTGCAGGTATTAGAGAAGTACTGCACTCTTATTCCATTCTAAAAAATTTATTTGGCAGAGTTTGTATCATCATTGACAAGGTAAGTTGCATTATGCTAATGATGGATTACAATCTTTAAAAAGTTAAAATGCATTTGCATATTCTGTAAGAATCTAATATGATAGCAAGAGTTGACATATCCATTGTGCAATTTCATCTTGTCACTTTTTATACAACTGGGATGGAATTCGTGATGGCCTTGATATATTTTTAATAGTGGTCCTGAAAAACTCAAACTCTTTACTCTGTCAATAATATTAAAAAGAAAAAAGGATGGTTGCGTTGTCTTATTTCTTATACACGCATCTATATGTAATCTTTTTCATTTATTTGTTTATTTTTTTAAAAGAAGTATGGTACGTACAATTTATGAGCACAGTGTGACTTTGTAGGCGAGATCCTTAATTTACTTTTAGAATATGTTCCTTGGAAATGCTTCCATTATGGGCTTGTCGTATAAGTTACTGAGATTCATGTTTTATTGTAATAGATGGAAAAAATTCCCATGAACGACATGAAGAAAATTAAATTTACTAACATTTATACTTGTTAATGTCGAATGCAGGCTTTTTTGACAACTACAATGCAATCAGGTCGTATCAACAATATTTCCTCCCGCCATGATTCAAACAGTTCTAATGGTAGTGATGTACATCCAAATGATCCTTATTTTGATGAGCTTGGTGACCATGATAGTGATGAAGAATGATTCAAGGAGGTTGTGGGTATGAATAGATGATGAGTTAAGGAGCTTAATGTTAGAGTAGACTCATTTATTGTTTGGACATCAACATGGTGTAACTTGATATTATTACTGTATTCAGTTATGTGACTTTGCATATGCAATGAAAAAATGCATTAATTTTTTATGAATGAAAATTCTACTATTTTAATTTTAGATTGTGCATTACACAAAAAATAAGTGGTGTTGTTTAAGATTATATGCTAGTAGACAGTTACAATAAATGGGTGAAGAATGAGTTGTCACAAATATAATAAAGTGTGAGGAAAAATTCGTCACAGGTAGATAAGTTTAATGTATGAAATCACTACTGTGACAAACTGTTCATAACGTATAAATTATATAAGTGAGGAAAGATTCCTCACAGAAAGTTCATAGTAGATATTTAAATCACTATCGTGACAAACTGTTCCTCACATATAAATCACATAAGTGAAGAACGGTTTGTCACAGAAAGTCACCACACGTGACGCTAGATTTTCGTCACGCATAACACTTTACAGTGGAAAATTTTTCGTCACCCATGTTGTAATTGTATATTCACGCGCTAAGTTTATGTGAGGAACTACTCGCCATGTAAGTGGACTTTATGTGACGAGTAAGGAATTCGTCACCTAATACCTTCCTTGACGCCCTTTATGTGAGGGACCCTGTGATGACTGAAATTCGTCACCGTTGCTGAACAGTAACGAATTAACATGTTTCAGTGAGGAACAACGTTCTTCACCAAAACCCAAATTTCTTGTAGTGTCCACTGTTTTAGTTAGATGTTAACAATGCATTCCTTTTTGGGGACTTGGCTGAAGAAGTGTATATGGAATTACCACCCGGATTTCCACGAAAGAGGGAGCATAACGAAAAACTTGTTTGCCATCTTCATAAATCCCTTTATGGTTTGAAACAAGCTTATCATAATTGGGTCTCAAAATTTTCCAATGCCTTATTACAAACAAGTTTACGACAATCTTATGCTGATTATTCATTGTTTACATTGCAATCTGATTAAATATAAGTATTGTTTTTGTCTATGTGAACGATATACTCATCCCTGGAAATCATATGCCCACTATTGATGTGGTTAAGTCTTTTATTCATGCCCGTTTCCATCTAAATGACCTTGGCAAGTTGAAATATTTTTGGGCATCGAAGTGGCACGCTCTAATAATGGGATAATTCTTTCTCAAAAAAAAAAATATTCTCTATATTCTCAAAGATCTTGGACTTCTTGGGGCTAAGCCCGTTGCCTTTCCCATGGAACAACACTTAAAGTTGATTACTGACGTCGGCAAACCTCTCACTGATGTTGGTTCTTATCGACGTTTAGTTGGTCGGCTCCTTTATGTTATCATTGCATAGCCGGAGATTACTTATTCAGTTAACATTCTAAGCTAAATTATGCAGGCACCACGTCAACCCCATATGGAAGTTTCTATTCACATTTTACGTTATCTCAAGTCCTGTCCTGGGAAAAGTATACTCATGTCTGCCACATATGATCTTCAAATCAGTGTTTACTTAGATTCCGATTGGGTTAGTTGTCTTATGTCTCATCGCTATATCACTGGCTATTGCACATTTCTTGGTATTAGCCCCATCTCTTAGTGCACCAAGAAGCAAACCACTGTGTCACGCTCCTCCACTGAGGCATAATACAGAGCTATGGTTGCTGTAATTTGTGAACTCGTTTGGCTCAAATTCCTTCTCCAAGATTTGGGAATCTCCCTTAACAAACCGATGGACCTATATTGCGATAACCAAGCTGCCTTGCATATCGCCGCCAATCCTGTTCCATTTACACACTAAACACATAGAAATTGATTGTCATCTTGTGCGCGAAAAATTGCAGGCGGGTGTAATTTAAACAAAGTTCATTCGTAGCCATCAACAACGAACATACATATTCACAAAACTCATTGGGCATGAACAATATCTTTATCTACAAAGAAAGTTCGGTGGGAACAATACGTTACCCATGTATACTCCAACTCAACAACTCAACATTCTTATCCCCATCTACTGTACTTATCATAATGTAGTTGTATATAAATCTATCTCTACTTCTGAATCATGTAACTCTCCAACTTCCCTAGTATCAAGGGGATATGTGGAAGCAAATTTCCACCGGATCACATGTTGATCACGCGGAGCAATCTTTATAAGATAGAAAGTAATTCTTGACACCGGTGTGGTGCTTGCCACGAGGACTTTGATGCCAAAGTTAGAACAATGCCTTTAAAAAATGTTCATTTTTCTGTATTTTAAGAGAGGATTGTAAATCAGGAAAGTGTTACCTCTAGATGGATTTATGTTTGGCTATTTATAGAGGTAAAATGAGTCAACTGCTGGCAGATGAGTGAGACACGTGGCAGATGAGTAAGACGCATGGTAGATGAGTGAGTTATCTGCTTGCAGGCGGTTATAACTTCTCTGAGGTAGTTTTAACTTCCGTGGATAATTGTAACCTCCTGTTGGTTGTTGTAACTTCTGTTTGGAGAAACCTTTCTTGCAAGCCCGTGTGATTAGCTGAGCACTGAACAATACTCCCTTGCTGAGAAAAGAGTGCTCTACTGAGTTTGTATTGGGCCTAGACTTGGGGTTTATGTACTGGTAGCTTTTGTGGGTAATTTTGGGCTTCTCGAGAACTTTGGTCTTCTTTATTCTATTGGGCTAAGGGTTATTTTTTCTCCCACAAATGTCCCTCATCTCCTTTATTTTTGACTAATAATACTTGTGGAAGCCAAAAATAACCCTTAGCCCAACAGGATAGAGAAGCCCAAAGATTAGGGTTGTTTCCGAAAATCCCAAAAATTACCCATGAAAGGGGCCCAGTACAGCTTATCAGAATACTCTTTTCTCAGCAGAGGAATAGTGTTCAACGCTGACCACCATGCTCAGCTGAGTACACAAGCTTGCAAAAGAGGTGTCACTAAACAGGAAGTTACAACCGCCAACGGGAGGTTACAACTACCTGAGAGAAGTTACAACTGCCTAAGAGGAGTTACAACCGCTTGCAAGCAGATCACTCACTCATCTGCCACGTGTCTCACTAATCTGTGGAGTTACAACCGCTTGCAAGCAGATGACTCACTTATTTGCCACGTCTCACTAATCTGTTGGAGTTACAATCGTCTGCAAGCATATCACTCACTTATCTGCCACGTGTCTCACTAATCTGCGGAGTTACAACCGCTTGCAAGCAGATCACTCACTCATGTGCCACGTGACTCACTCATCTGCTAGCAGTTTACTCGATCTGCCTCTATAAATAGCCAAACACAAAGCCATCTGGAGGTAACTTCTTCTTGATTCAGAATTCTCTCTTCGAATATAGAGATATAAACATTTTTCTGAAGACATTGTTCTAACTTTGGCATCGGAGTCCCCGTGGCAGACACCACACCGGTGTCAAGAATTAACTTCTATCTTAGGCAGATTACTCCACGTGATCAACACATGATCCGGTGAAAATTTGCATCCTCAAATTGGTGCTTTCAATGAGAGCTTGAATCAAACTCATTACATGCTCTCTTCCATTTACAAAAAAAAAAAAAACATTCATTCATCCAGTTTCAATTTCATTCACATACACTTTTATTTTCAATTCAATACAATGGTGGGAACTCGAAAACAAACTAGCAAAAATAATGTTACAAGGTATTCTGCTCGTACTAGGTTTTCATCATCATCACGGGTTCAACTGTTACCAATCGGACAACCACTGATAGTGGGTCTGCCACCGCTTGCTGACCATCAATCACAACCTTCTGCCACAAGCCAAATGGAGATGACACAACAAGAAAATCTTGCAGGTCAGATCACCAATCTAACCAAAATATTGGAAGAACAAACCCAGGTGGTAGAGCGATTAGTGAGCGAACAACCAAGGCAGACGACACATCGTCGTCTACCAGCAGATCATGCGCATAGAAGTGTAAGTAGTCATCCATCAAAAGGAAACAATCCCTCTGGAAGCATTCATTCGAAATTAGGTCCACGAGTAAATGTGCACTCTAGGCTCAGACCTCAAAGTAGAGTCTTCTCAAGGTTGGGCTCCCAAGCAACTGTGCACTCAAGGCTAGGACCGCAGACTACACCCAATATAAGTGGTCGGCGCAGAAGCCATAATTTCGATGGATGCGAACAACGCAGGGGACCATATCTAGACAACTACACTTATTTGTCCCACGTCCCACATTCAGAGGCTCGTCAAATCAAGAGGAGCCTTCAGGCGAATCCCATTGAGACTCTACCTCACTCACATGTAGGTAAGTCACACTCAAGTTTGGAGTATGATGAGTCATCCACCGCAGATAATCAAAATCAAAATCACCATACGGCCGATCAGCAGGATACACACAAGCCCTTGGGAGCAGATGATGTGGCACGATTGGTCAAAGAGCAGTTGATGAATTTACAAGTTATGAGAAATCCAAAAGATACTCTGCGCAGAGAGGTAGCCTTGGTGAACACTTCATTTTTTACAGATAACATCGAAGAGGCTCCTCCACCAGCAAGGTTTACCACACCAACTTTTACCCCTTTCAAAGGAGATCCTGATCCTGAGAGGCACTTGAAGCATTTTCGAAGTGTCATGACTCTGCACAAAAATGATGATCCGCTTATGTGCAAAATATTTGCTATGACTTTACAGGGAGTAGCCCAAGATTGGTTTTACACTTTGACCCCCCAATAGATCAACAACTTTAGAGATCTATCTCTTGTCTTCACAAAATAATATTCATCTTACCGAGCTGTCAAAAAGCATGCTGACCACCTCTTCAACATGAAAAAGAAGTCAAATGAATTGCTCAGAGACTTCGTGAAAAGAGTCAAGGCAGAAAAAAACAAGCATAGTTGGGTGTGATGATCAAATTGCGTCTTCAGCTTTTAGGAAGGGTCTACCAGCAGATCACCCGTTGTATGGCGAGCTGACCATGAAACCAGGTAAAACTCTTGCAGAAGTCTTCACCATGGCAGAATGCTATGCATTGTGGGACGATGAAAAAAAATATTGCTAAGGTATATGATGTGTTCAAGAAGGATAGCCAACCTACATAAAAGAATACAGATCAAAAGGAGAGAAAGAAGAACATGGGTGACAAGTGTAGAACACGCTCTCTAGCAAAAGACTCCTCTACTAGTAGAGCATACACAGAGTTCTCGGTTCCAATCAATCAAACTCTCCGGCGCAGAAAAATCTGATGATTATGGCAACAAACCATTTCACAAAGTAGATTGAAGTTGAGGCGTCCTAGCTTTTTCATTTTTAACTTCTCAGAAAAAAATGCAATGTACATGTAAGAAAAACTTTGTTGTATTTTATCTGTTTATTGTATTTTATCTCTTCAACAAGAGACTCCTCATCCGGTAGAACAACACAGTGTTCTCCGTTTCGGTCAATCAAATTCTCCACGAGAAGAACCAATCTTGGCCGAAGAGACCGCCATCAATGAAAGAAGACCTGCAAAGAAAAGATCTGAACAAAAATTTACATATACCACAATAGATGATACATTATTTTTTTTTCTAGCAAAGAACACACCTTCCTCAGTTGAAATAGGGAAATACGAGAATTAATTCTACATGTCATACAACAGAAGACATTCAGAAATATAAATATTTATGTACACCTCAGTAGAGGATGGCACTCTACGTGAGTGGGTAAATCAATGCATAGAAGCATCTTACTCAAGACTACTTAAATCCGTTTAAGTTTAGTCAAGTGGTCAGCAAACCACACAAGCAAAATGCCTCAGTAGAGGATCACACCTCAGTTGAGGATGACACTCTACGTGAGTGGGTAATTCAATAAATAAAAACATCTTACTCAAGACTACTTAAATTCGTTTAAGTTTAGTCAATTAGTCAGCAGACCACACAAGCAAAATGCCTCAGTAGAGGATCACACCTCAGTAGAGGATGACACTCTCCGTGAGTGGGTAATTCAATGCATAGAAGCATCTTACCCGGGACTACTTAAATCCGTTTAAGTTTAGTCAAGTGGTCAGCAGACCACACATATATAATGCCTCAATAGAGGATCACACTCTCCGTGAGTAGGTAATTCAATGCATAAAAACATCTTACTCGGGACTACTTAAATCCGTTTAAGTTTAGTCAAGTGGTCAGTAGACCACACATATATAATGCCTCAGTAGAGGATCACACTCTCCGTGAGTGGGTAATTCAATACATAAAAGCATCTTACTCGGGACTACTTAAATCTGTTTAAGTTTTGTCAAGTGGTCAGCAGATCACACAATATTTCCATGCATTTTCCAAGATAAACAGATTTGAATCCATGATTACCTTTATCAAGTTATGCTTAAATTCTGACTTAGCACATTGAAAACTCATGAATGAGGCCAATAAAGCTTTTGCACTCTTAAAGAAAATATTTCTAAGTCAGCAGGCCAACAAACATACACAAAGTTTGGGGATCATAAAAGCAAAGAATAACACTATTTGATATGAAGTCACCATCAACTCCAAAAGAAATTCAAACTGTCACTAGTAGAGCAGCAACTTTGGATCGATTCTTGAGTAGATCAACAGACAAATCCAGGAGAGGACCTGTACATCTGCTTGGTAGTTTCAAATGTAGCAGTTAGCACAATTTTCATCAGCGAAGAGTTAGGGGGCACAACTTCCTCTCGGATGGTTGTCAGAAACTCATGAAATGAGCGATAGAGTTGAGCCAATATGACTTAATCTACCGGCCGATGACAACTATAAAGGCTCAAGCCTTAGCAGAATTCGTTTCTTCCTCAACCGGGGAAACAAAATCGGTCAGCAGATCAGTGTCCCGTCCTTCAATAAATGAAGACTCATCAACTCATGCTGAAATAAGGGCAGGTCAGTCCAAAGATATGCCACTTCTCAACTTATGCTAAAACAGAGGTAGGTCAACCTAAAGATATGTGACATTTATAGGTGGATGGGTCGTCAAATCACCAGGAAACCAGAGCATGACTTGTTTTATTCACCTAAGGATGATCCTCTATTTGGACAAAGTCCAAGAGCCCATGAAATGACTATGTATGAGTCACCCGATAGATCATCTCATCTACAGCAAAAGCCTCTACATGCAAATTATTTTGTCTTCAGCAGACTACATTTCAACAACAGAACAAGCGTCTACATGCAGATCATTTACTTGTATCAATAAAAACAATTAAGTCAGCAAGATCAGAGGCATTCTACTTCTATTTTTGGCGAGGCTCCTTAGTGAAAATACATCTCTCCTGCTTTTAAGTAAGAAGGAAAAGAAAAATGGTCAGCTCAAAAGAAAAAGAGATGAGAGGAATTTGTGGGAGCCAAAAATAACCCTTAGCCCAATAGGATAAAGAAGCCCAAAGATTTGGGTTGTTTCCGAAAAGCCAAAAAATTACCCATGAAAGGGGCCCAGTACAGCTTAGCAGAATACTCTTTTCTCAGCAGAAGAATAGTGTTCAGCGCTGACTACCATGCTCAGCTGAGTACACAAGCTTGCAAGAGAGATGTTACTAAATAGGAAGTTACAGCCGCCAACGGGAGGTTACAACTACCTGAGAGAAGTTACAACTGCCTAAGAGGAGTTACAACTGCTTGCAAGCAGATCACTGACTCATCTGCCACATGTCTCACTAATCTGCGGAGTTACAACCGCTTGCAAGTAGATGACTCACTTATTTGCCACGTCTCACTAAACTGTTGGAGTTACAATCGCCTGCAAGCATATCACTCACTTTTCTGCCACGTGTCTCACTAATTTGCGGAGTTACAACCGCTTGCAAGCAGATCACTCACTCATTTGCCACGTGACTCACTCATCTGCTAGCAGTTTACTCGATCTGCCTCTATAAATAGCCAAACACAAAGCCATCTGGAGGTAACTTCTTCTTGATTCAGAATTCTCTCTTCGAATATAGAGATATAAACATTTTTCTGAAGACATTGTTCTAACTTTGGCATCGGAGTCCCTGTGGAAGGCACCACACAGGTGTCAAGAATTAACTTCTATCTAATGCAGATTACTCCACGTGATCAACACATGATCCGGTGAAAATTTGCATCCACAATACTATTTTTTAATTTTATTATATGTATGTATGTATGTATGTATGTATGTATGTATGTATGTATGTATGTATGTATGTATGTATGTATTATGTATGTTTATGTGTGTGTGTGTGTGTGTGTGTGTGTGTATTCATTATTATTTTAAACAAAGGAGATGTATCTAAGAGTCCTGCCAAAAGTGGAACTCTTCTTGTACTTAGACACCTTTATTGAGGAGTTCTATCAGAACTAGAAGTCTAGCTTGGGATAAACTCTCATTTTTAAATCTTAGATGGTTATCTTATTCCCCTTTCTAGAACTTTAAATCCCAAAGAATTGAGAAAATAAAAGTCAACATTTACCGAACTCTTTGGAAGGAACTGTTTATGGTTTTCTTTTATAATCAACTGATAAATATGGGTTCTCAATCTCTTGATTTGGAACCCATAAATTCCATACCCATAATTTGTTGTGGTTTCCTATGTTGTTGAATCCACTAGAATGTGGTTGGCATAGCATCATTGGCTAAATTCTCAGCAGAGAAAATGGCAGTTTTATAGACTTGACTCTGTACCCTATTGAGCTCTTTCATACCCTCAAATGCCAGTGTGCCCACCCAGGCATGTCACCAATTTTTATAAGCTTTTCATTAGGACCAAGGGGCTTAGGATTCAAAGCTGGCACATGAACTTCTTCATAATTCTTATCATGATGTCGGTATGATCCTAATGGAAGCTCACATTTCTTATTTGCCATAAATCTCTTGATTTGAAGATGTAATTACCCAAATGCGGCTTTGTTGTGTGGATCAATGTGTTTGGTGTTTGTTTTTGTTAATTGGAGAAGAAAGAGGAACAATGCAAAGGACAAAACACTTGTACCCCCTTATTTAACTATGTTGCACCACCATTTTTTTTTAGTTGAATCCAAATATATTTGGGCTACCCTTTTAATCGTGTTTTTTTGCTGATCTGCAGGTGGGCTTCTCTCTGACTTTGATCAGTGTTTGGATCTCATGGGCTCTAAGAAGAAATCTGGTAACATTGATTTCTCTTACAATGAGGAACCTTTGTACCGTCAAGGAGGTTCCATTACCCGTTTTGGAATTCATTTCTAGCTTGCCTAACTTGGAGAACATGGATGCCTTTTTGAAATGGATTGAGGTTAACTGCTTGCCTTTCCCAAATTAGTGCATGTAAGATTGGTTAACCCAAGGTGTGGCAAAGAACCTTGCATCGATCCTGCTAACTTGGATGAAGAGTTTATCAAAAATAACAGAACCATCAAGTTCCCTATGCCTAGGTTTTTCAAGGAAGTGCTTTGTGAAATGGGCTGTGCCGCTACTCAATGTTCCCCAAATGTGTACAAGACATCATGTGTTTTTCCAATCTAAGTAATTTTCTGGGCTTGACTTGACCAAAGAAGAATTTTTCTTCTGAGTAATTTTTCAGGCTTGATTATGTTCAGCTTAGAGTACGAAATGTCAAACTTTTTGATGAGCTCAACGTTGGTGACCATGATTGGAAAAATGATACTTTGGAGATCAGTGGTGCTTGGGAAGGTGACACGGCAGATGGCTTTCTTGTGCCCATCATATTCTGCCCATGTATGCATTTTTTGACCCCTTTAATCTACAGTTGCCTATATCTTACATATACATGCATTTTGGTATTCTGTACAGATTGCTTGCCTTGTCACTTTCATTCCAGATGAGGAGATATTGAAGAAATTTCTGCCAAGCCTGACATGGAAAAGATTCGAAGGGCGCTTGGCATACCATCTGAATACCGCGAATGGAGGGGGTTGTTGAGCCCATTGAGAAATGAAAATAATCTCTCCCTCCGACCGAAGACATAAAAAGTTGGAAGAAGAATGCCCCTGATCTTACTAACTTATCCATCTCTATTAGTGACTCTCCTTCCAAGAGTTCTTCAAAGAGAAAGAAGAATCCCTAGGAATATGCTAGTGTTGAGGTCAACTCTTTTACTGGGTAGGAAATATCTCTTAAAAAGAATAAAACTTCGAAGCTATCTCCCTTGGTTGCAAGTGGACCTTCTGCGAGATCTGAAGTTTCTTCTGAAAAATTTGTTTCCAAAAAGATTAGTTTGAAGAATGTAACGTTTTCTCCTTTTGGTCGTCGTCCTCTTCCGAAGACAAACACTGCCCAACACCGTTCTGCCTCAACCAAGAGATATGCTAGCCATAAAGTTGCTTCTTCTCTTCCCCGGAAGGTTGACTCTACCCAACATTGTTATGCCATGACTGAGAGATTTGCTAGTCAAAGAGATGTTCTTCCTCCTCCATCAGTCATGAAGTTTATTCCTTCCCTTGGTGCATCAAAGTCTCAAATTCTTGAAGATCGAGTAGCAAGTTTAACTCGTACTCCTCTTGAGGCTAGGCTCATGTCGATCTCTAGAAAGTCTGATATCTTGAAGCAAAACAAAGTTGACTCTCCTGATATGAAATTGAAAAGTCTTGATTTTGACAGGCCTGCAATGGAAATTCCTTATAAGTTAATGATTATTCCACGACCCTTTCCTATATAAGAAAACCTTGCTGCATCTCCCCATACGTTGAAAGCTAGTAAGAAACTCCTATCTATGTAGAACATTCCAATTGAGGCCCCTACCTTCAAGGTATTGATGACTTTTTTTTTTTTTAAATTATTTTTTTGCATGTTGACTGCCTTCGTTGATTTATAGATCATGCTTTCACCGTCTAAACCAATGCCGATTGACAGTAGGGTGAATCCGGTTTTGCAGATATTGTTCCCTTAGCCGACCTACTGAAAAATATCTTCTAGCCGACAAGTCCAGTTGTATTAACTTGGTTGAATGTCTTTGTAGATCAGCCGACTTTTGATAAGTTTCAAATGAGCTCATCTGCCGAGCTACGTGAAGAGGCCTTCTTCTCTCTTTTGAGAGGTGTCATTATGTCTGAATAGTCTATGAGACATTTGTCTTATGTGCCCGAATCTTCTACTATTATTGCCCCCCCCCATTGTTGATCAGCTAGAAAAGTTGAATAAGAAAATGAGAAGTTAAAGGCTGACCTTGGTAACCTTGGCAGTATTCAGAGGGCTCTTGAAGATGAGCAAAAGTCACACCAAGAAAAGAGTATCTAGATCTTCAAATTGGAAAAAAGTGTGCTGATCTGCAAGCTTCTCTGTCTAGTAAAATTCTAAGCTAGTCTATCTGAATCTTGAGTTTCATAAGCTTATCCAGGAATATAATACTATGAAACTTGACATGGAAGAGTTGGAGATCTTAAAAGGAAGCAATGAGTTACTTGAAAAAGAATACAATGAATCAAGTTGGAGGCAATTCGATCAGTTGAGGAGCCTGCAAAGGCTGAAGAAGACTCCTATAAGCTTGGTTACATTGAGGGTAAAGGAGGATGTGCACATTTCTTTTACAATAACTGATGAAGATGTTGATTTTCACCTACAGGTTATGAAACTTCCATCTACTCCCCTCGAGCTGATTACTCCTGCCTCCCTTGCTGAGGTTGTTGGTTTTTCTACTCATGGTGAGCAATGAGATATTTTCCGCTGCTAATGACCTTGGCCCTTTAGCTCTTTTTAAGAATTGTAGTCCTTAGAATGTTTTTATTTCTCAGTTTTTTTCTTTTATCAGACATTTCCTTTATTTTTAGTACCAACTTTCTTTTGTTTATTCATGTATTTCTCAGTTTTTTTTGTCGGACATTGCCTTTATTTTTAGTACCAACTTTATTTTGGCTTTTAATTTTCCTTGTTTTTAATATGTCAACAGTTGTCTTCGATACAAAAAAAATGCATTAACAATAAACTTAGCGATATACCTTCACAACAAATTTATCATATATGCATGGATGTACCCTTCACCTATTGAGAAAAGGACGAGCTCTTTGGTTAAGGAGGGGATGCATCATTTCATCTGCCAAGGAGTGATATTTTTCCCTTTACCTACTGAGGAGAGGTTGATCCCATGGACATGCTGAGGAGGGTTTACCTTTCACTTGTTGAGGAAAGGTATACTATTATTTGCTTATAATGAGGTGTCCTACCTTCTGCTTATACGAAAGAATAGTTGTTCCATACGTCGCTATACAAGAAAAGACTTCAAACTTGAGTCATGATCTACCATTCCCCCTTATTCCAAATAGGGAATCTAGGTAGGATCATGGGTGAGAACTCAGTTTTGGGTTGTATGGTACATACTCTCATATGCTGAAGAGACATAGGAATTTTACATTCCTCGATGGAAGAAATAAAAGTATAGCGCTTACTCATTTCCAATAGGTATGTTCCTCTACCGAAAAGGGTAAATACAATCAAGCCTTTCTAATATGTATATTGCATTTTATTTTCTTAAAATCTAAAATACTATAATTTACTTGATAGGTAGTCTGTTGGCGACAAAATGATCTCCTTGTAGAGTCCTCTGTTGAAGATGAGGTGTCTAGTGGATGAGTTACATAGTACTTTATGAGGTTGTTGGCATTCCATTGTCTAGGGATTTCTTTGTCTTCAAGATTGTCCAGCATATAGCTTCCTGGACCGCCGATTCTACTCACTACATACGGTCCTTCCCAATTAGGATCTAACTTCTTTGACCCATTCTACCTTCCTAGTGACGAAGGCATTTCTTAAAACTAAATCCCCATGTTGGAATTGTCTATTTTGACCCGCTTATTGTAATAGGACATAAGTTGTTGATAGCCTTGGTTTCGAAGGCCAAGGAAAATGGCATTTCTCCAGTAGGTCTTCTTTTGATTGTGCGATAAGCCCATAATACTCCATGTAAATCCTCAACCCATTTGCCTTTGGCTTTATCTAAATTTTTTTGATGCAATCCAGAATAGTTTTGTTGGATGCTTCAGCTTGCCCATTTCTTTGTGGATACCTAGGGGTTGAATTATGTCGTTTGATGCTGTGTTTCTCAAAGAAGATTAATTTTCGTTCCCATAGATTGAAGACCATTGTTGGTCACAATGGAATGCAGAATACCAAATCGGCAGATTATGTTTTGCCGAATAAATTTTTTACATCTGTTTCCATGATAGAAGCTAGGGCATCAGCTTCAATCCATTTTGTGAAATAGTTTGTTGCCACAATCATCATATTCTTCTGCGCTGGAGCCATTGGCCCTTCAAGGTCAATTGCCCATTGCATGAAAGACCATAGATTGATCTATAGATTCAATTATTTTGCGGGCTGAGTAAGAATTGGTTTGAACCGTTGGCATTTGTCACATCTTTGTGCTAAGTCTCTTGCATCTTAATGCATGGTTGGCCAATTGTAACCATCACTCAAAGTTTTTTGTGCTAGTGATCTACCCCCAGAATGATTTCCACAAGATCTTTCATGAATGCTACACAAAACTTCAAGTACTGCCGGAGAACTAATATAGGTGAGGTCTGGCCCCAAATATGATATGTGGTAGAGTTTTTATTTATTCACATAATATCTTGCAGCCTTCTGTTGGAGTTTCTTGGCTTGTACCTTACCTCCTGGCAGATTACCATTCAGTAGAAAATCAATAATGGGGATCTTGCCAAGTAGAACTAGCATCGATCTTCTTCTTCTTCTTCTTTATTACTTGGAATTTTAAAGTGATCTTCTGGGATGGAGCACTTGAATTGATAATCTAAGGCTGATCCCAAGTTTGCTAATGCATCTGCATGGAGTTTTTGATATAGAGACTTGCTTAATTGTGAAAATTGGAAAAGCCTTCACAAGTTCTTGGACTTTGTCTAAGTAGAAGATTATCCTTGGGTGTTTTGCGATGTATTCTCCAGATGTTTGATTGGTGGTGTAAGGTAATTTATTTCGAGGAAATACTCCAAAAGTTGTGGAGAAGGGTGGATGGATGGAAAGCGAAGTTGATTCTCCTGGTGGTAGACTGATCCTGATAAGAAATGTGCTATGTTATATTCCTATTTATGTTTTAAGTGCGATGCATGTTCCCCAAAAAATCTTGGAAAAAATTGGCAAAATTTTTCTGGGGTGAATGTGAAGATAAGTTGAGGAAGAAATGGGTGGGATGAGATAAGATAGCTCTGCCAGTCAAGGAATGAGGGTTAGGAGTTCGTATTTTTTTGCGGTGATTAAAACTTTGTGGAATATTAGGAATTCTAACTCACTGTGAGCGGTTTTTATGAGGAAGAAATATTGGAAGAATGGAATTCCATTTTGCAAGCAAGTAGAAAAATGTATGGCGTCTCTTTATATGAAAGATTTACTTAAATTGAAAAATGTAATACAAGTTTTATTGAAGAACATTTGAACAGTTTAATGGTTTTTACAAGACCGTTGGAAATAGAAGAGCATGGTTTTTGGCCATCAGTTGAAGAGGTAAATAGAGACGATTTTATGGTCATTAGTCCGGAATATTGTTGTTTGGCTGCAGATTTATCCGTTAATGTCTTGAAAGGGGAAAGCGGCTTGGATGATGTGAGTGTATGGCAACCTTGTGCTGATGGTCTGTTATCTACCAAATCCGCCTATGATTTATTGAGGGTGAAAGGGAAGGAATGGCTCAATTTAACCTGTAGGGGAATACCAGTTGATTGGGAGCTTTACCGCTATGGTTTTTGTAATATCTGTTTTTTTTTTTTTTTTTAAAGTTTGTTGGAAGGGTTGTACTCAATAAATGCGGCGGGGGCACATAGCCACCCACCCTTTAAAGACAAACCCCCTTTTTTTCTTCTCCTTTTTCTTTTTTTTCTTCAGTGCGAGTTTTTCTCTCGCAGCGACGCTGTTCGCCAGAGTTTGTTCGAGTAGATCGAATGATTCCTTC
This sequence comes from Berberis vulgaris, assembly GCA_963556465.1. Taxonomy (NCBI): domain Eukaryota; kingdom Viridiplantae; phylum Streptophyta; class Magnoliopsida; order Ranunculales; family Berberidaceae; genus Berberis; species Berberis vulgaris. The sequence goes on along the minus strand of OY747126.1, from coordinate 16,233,263 downwards.
GTGGAATCTCGCTCATTGTCCTTCATTTCTTCCCCTCTTCGTTTCTCTTTTGTTTTTAGCAAAAAAAAAAAAATCAGTTTTCATATTTGGGTTTGACGTGGTGGGTTGTTTGATCGGAATTCGTAGCTACGATCAGTCGTTGAGGGGCCTTTGTGGCGTCATTTGGAGCCCTTAGACCCCACATGCAAGGGTGATTTCGGTGTTGGCCGGATTTTTCAAAAAATCAGGGTGCATGTCCGTTTTGAGGGTTCTTCGGCGTGAATCCGGACTTTGGGTGCGTGGGTGAGCAGAACATTCGTGACTCCAAGTGTTCTTAGACCTATTTCCAGGCTGTTGTGCGGTTCGGAGGTGATCAGACCGGAGTCAGGAGGGTTTCGGCGAGTTTTCGCCAAAATTTGGGTTTCGTCGGGGAGTTTGCCAGATTTTTTTTGCCTGTAAGTTTTTCTTTTAGTCTCGTGCCGATGGTAATTTATTTATTTTTTCAGTTTTCGGTTAGTTTGCTCACCTTAGAGTCCGCCTTGTAGTTTTAAAAAATTTTGTGGCCCCGCATTTGTTGTTTTGCGAGTTGAGAGCTTCGATCGGTAGGTATTGGGTTCTGAAAACCCATTCCGCTCAGGTGAGTGTAACTATAATGTTTATTTTGAGAAATAATTATTTGAAATCCTGAATTTAGTTTTTACATTATACCGTTGATTGTGTTTAATTGAATCCAAATCCGAAATTCGGGGTTTTCAGATATTTCGATGATTGTGTTGGTTCTTTGTTAATGAATTACGTATTGAATTTTCTGAAAGCATGATATACTTGAATGAAATTGAATAGTGGATGGATTTTGGTGTGATTAGGCTTTGGTGTAATGACATTGGGCTTGTATGCTTCATTTTCGAGTTTGCATAGTATGTCATGTTTTAATTGTCGAGTCTTGAGCATGTATGATAGTTCGAATCGAATGAATTTATTGTGGTGAATTGGGTCATGTTGGGACCCTAGCGTAGTCGTGGATTTATGAAAATCGCTGAATTGATTATGGTTGCACGTCTGTTACATTTGATTATGTACAGAGTCGTCATTTGTGCATGTGGATGTTGGTGTAAGTGTCTTTACCCTGCTATAATCCATGTTGTGCCGATGCTTAGGAGCTTGCTCACATCATGAGTTGGATGGTGCTTGAGATGACTCGCACTAGACATTGTGGATGCTATTGCATGTGGCAAGCTTGCTGAGGTGCAGTGAGCTGTCGCACGCACTTGCCACTAGAGAGTGTAGTAGGATGGGTCCCAGAGGACGTGCTTTGGAGATTACTCGCTTTCCCTCCCAGCGCGCTTGAGTTTGATTGTGTTAGGTTGGCTGTGTTAGGACAGTCGTTCGGGATGTTTGAGTTTGTATCCAGGCAGATGGCACCCCATTAGGATACAAACAAGCTCAAAGTGGTACTGGTGCACGTTGTGGGATGTGTCTGGGTGAGACACATTCGTAGGGTATGCAGATACCTACGATATAAGACACTTATACATAATTTTACATGATTTTTTGTTTCAACTTGATTGTTATACCTAGGAGACTATTAAGAATTATGAGATTGTCTTTATTTTCATCGCTTGATATTTACCATGTTTGAATCACGTGTAATGATCGACATATCTCATAAACTTGTAGTTATTGTTGAATCTGAAATGCTTGTGTTGTTGCTTGAACTTAGAAATATTATCCTTAGAGACACGGTGTGATTTAGACTTTAGAACTTGTTACTTATCCATTGTTGTGTGGCATGAATTTTCCTTGTATATCTGTTATTTGTATTTAGTTTGCTCGCACCAGCTAGCTTTGTGCTTTGTTGACCCCGCAAGGGGTGTGCTTCTATTGGAGTGCAGGCAGTGTTGGCGGTGCTGCTGATCGTGGCGCTTAGGCCCAGTTTTCCGATGTAGGCGCGTTTTGTGCTGTTTGGTCGTGTCCACCCTGTATGGGTATGTTTCGCTTCCTCTGTATTATCAGGTGTATTATCTTGTTATACTAGATGCTTGTATACTGGTTTTGTCGCTATGACTATGGCGGGGCGAATCAAATATATTTATTTTGTTCAAATTTTTATCGTAGTTTTTATTTCCGTTTCATTCTCGTATCAAGAATGTGTTATATTATGATGTTGTGGCCGGTTACGATCCTCCCGTATTACGGGTTAGTTCACGCATCGGCTCACTGCGACTCCCGTGGCGAGTCGGGGCGTGACAGTGCTTGGTATCAGAGCCATTGTTTACCGATTACATAGAACATCATCGTATGCCACTTTCTTGAGTGAATTGGGTAGAGGAGTTAAGATTTTTGTTGTGTTGTTTGATGTATTGTATGTGTGTTTTCTTTTACGTAGAGGGTGTTTGGTGATAGCGCATGGTAAGAGATCCCAGGGTGGGGGATCAGGCACTGCTGGAGATGATGTCTCTCAGGCTTTAATGGAAATGATGACCCAAATGGGCACAGAATATGAGGCAGGGCAGTCAGTCAGAGGATCTGTTTACTCGTCGCAACAAGAATTTCGTCAGCTTGGGTGGTGAAAGATTTGATGGTACTGGAGATTTTCTAGCTGCGGATCGGTGGATTCGTAAGGTAGAGCTCATATTTGAGAGGATGGTGCTGACACCTATACAGCGTACTGAGTTAGCAGCACACCAGTTTGACGAAGAGGCTATGTATTGGTGGGATTCAGTGAGGCAGAGCTGTGATGTGTCAGAGATACAGTGGGATACATTTTGCCAGGTGTTTGAACAACATTTTATTCTTGATTCTGCCAGAGCTGAGATAGTGGACAAGTTTCTACATTTACAGCAAGGATCTAGATTTGTTTCAGAATACTTGGCCGAGTTTACACAGTTGAGCCGCTATGCCACTTGTTTTATAGATACTCCAGAGAAGAAGAACATGAAATTTTTGAGTGGTCTGAACCCGTTCCTAAGGAAACAGTTGATGGTGATGATCGATCGTCCTTTTGAGAGATTAGTGGACGTCACTTTGAGTCAAGAGCGAGTTGACGCCGAGTGTAGACAAGAGACTTTGGTTCGACGAGCTAGAGGTTCAGAACGCAGTCAGAGTTTTGGCCGAGGAAGCCAGACAATTGAGCAGGCACAACAGCTAGAGCGTGCCGCTGTTCAGCAGAGAAACCCTGGTAGAGGGTGGAGGACCGTAGAGGTGCCAGACGTTCCCGAGGAGATCATCGACAGTAGCAGCAACAGAGACAACCTAGGTGGGGTGGTCAGACAGGAACTAGGAGCGGTTGCTTCACTTGTGGCCAGGAGGGACATGTAGCCCGTGATTGTCCAAGAGGCCAGACAAATCGATGGGAGCATGTAGTTTGTTATACTTGTGGACAATTGGGGCACTTTTCCAGACTTTGTCCTCAGAATAGGGATGGACCAGCACAGCAGAGGGCGCCTCATGGACAATTAGCACCTGCGCCTGGAGTTGGTCAGATAGTCCCTCTCCCAGCACCGCCTGTTCGCCTAGCAGCTATTCCTGGTCAGGGAAATGTTGAGGGTATGTTATTATTTTTTTGTTGTAGTTGTGTGTGCCAGATGTAGTAAAATTTGTGTTATGTGCATTATGCGTAGGAAATATTGCATGTTAGTGTGTTGTTATATGACTCAGGATATATGTGTTGTGTGCTAGGTTTTGTGCATTCGTCGTCTTCCAAGTTGAGGGCTCTTTTCGATACAGGAGCATCTAGGTCTTTTATTTCTAGACAGTTGGTTGTTAGACACAACCTTGAGGTAGTGCCTTTACTGGAGCCCTTGTGCGTTGTGTCTCCCTTGGGCAGTTCGGTTTGGTTGTGGGAATATTGTCCCCGTTTTGAGTTTTCCTTGTTGGGTACAACTTTGTGTTTGACTTTATTGTTTTGGGTTTTGAGGGCTATCATTTGATTCTAGGGATGGATTGGTTGTCCAGTTATCCGGTGATCATTGATTGCTTGCATAGGTCGGTGATGTTAGCGCCACCTGATGCTTCGCCTTGTGTGTTGGCTTGTGAGCCCGATTCTGTTTCTGTGATGTTGAGTTTTCTTAGCTCTCTTGAGATTTCTAGTCCCGACACCAGTTCTGTAGAGGTTGTGTGTGAGTTCCCTGATGTGTTTCAGAAGATTCCTGGTGTCCCTCCTCGCCGTGAGGTAGAGTTTCGGATTGACCTGGTTCCTGGTACTGTACCTATATCTAAATCAGCGTATAAGCTTGCAACTAAGCAATTGGAAGAGATGAAAGTACAACTTGATGAGTTGCTTCTTAAGGGGTTTATTCGGCCGAGCAATTCACCTTGGGGAGCTCCAGCAATATTTGTGTCCAAGAAGGATGGATCATTGAGGATGTGCATAAATTATCGAGATTTGAATAAAGTGACCATCAAGAATAAGTATCCACTGCCTCGAATTGATGATCTATTGGATCAGTTGAGGGGAGCCGTAGTGTATTCACAGTTAGATTTGCAGTTTGGGTATCATCAGATGAGAGTTGAGGAACATTCCGTTCCAATTACCGCTTTTCGGACCCGTTATGGCTTGTATGAGTTTCCAGTCATGCCATTTGGATTGACAAATGCACCAGCTTTCTTCATGGATTTGATGAATAGATTGTTCAGTCCGTACTTGGACAAATTTGTTGTAATCTTCATTGACGATATCGTAGTGTACTCGAGGAGTTTAGAGGAGCATAGGGAGCACCTTCGCATTGTTTTGCAGACACTTAGAGAATATCAGTTGTATGCGAAGTTCAGTAAGTGTCATTTCTGGGAGCCTGAAGTTTGATTTCTTGGGCATGTCATTTCTAGTGGAGGTATTGCAGTGGATCCCGAGAAAGTCGAAGCAGTGAAGTCTTGGAGACGACCGAGTAATGTGACAGAGATTCGTAGTTTTCTGGGTTTGGCTGGTTATTACCGACGATTTATCCAGAAATTTTCCCTGATTGCGGCACCACTCACTCAGTTAACTAGGAAGAATGTTCCTTTTGTATGGTCAGAAAAGTGTGAAGAAGCTTTTGAAACTTTGAAGCTTCGGTTGACTTCAGCACCAGTGTTGACTATTCCGACACCTGGTAGCCGACTGGTGGTATTTATTGATGCTTGCGGTACAGGATTGGGTGGAGTGTTGATGCAAGGCAAAAAGGTCGTAGCCTATGCGTCTCGACAGTTTAAACCCCACGAGCGGAGATATCCGACACATGATTTAGAGTTGGCAGCCGTAGTCTTTGCTTTGACGATCGGGAGACATTATATGTATGGTGAGAGGTTCGAGTTGTTCACAGATCACAAGAGTTTGACGTACCTATTCACTCAGAGGGAGTTGAATATGAGGCAACAACGATGGGTTGATTTTCTTAGCAGCTATGACTTCGAGATACAGTATCAGCCTGGTATGGCCAATGTGGTTGCAGATGCCTTGAGTAGGCGACATGCAGTGATGGCAACCATGATGATTAAGGAGTACCGAACACTTGAGACATTAGTTTCATTTGCAGTTCAGCCTACTTTATGTACAGAAGGCAGCATGATAGCGGGTTTAGCAGTTTATCCGTCGTTGATCAGTAGAGTGGTGGAGAGACAGACCTCAGATCCAGTGATTACGAGGCAGATAGCAGATTTGGTAGTGGACACATTGGATGAGTGCCCTACCAATTGGTCAGTGGGTTCAGATGGAGGGTTGCAGTTTCGTGGGCGATTTTGTGTTCCGTCTGATGAGGAGTTGCGAAGAGATATCTTACAGGAAGCTCATAGATTTCGTTTCACCATTCACCCCGGTGGAACAAAGATGTATCGAGATTTGAGACATTCTTTCTGGTGGCGTGGCATGAAGAAAGACATTGAAGAGTTTGTGGCACGGTGTGCAACTTTTCAGCAGGTGAAAGCCAAGCATCAGAGACCGTCTAGGTTATTGCATCCATTGGAGATCCCGACGTGGAAGTGGGAGTATATCACTATGGATTTCATCGATGGACTTCCACGGTCGAGGAAAGGTAATGAGTCTATATGGGTTAATGTTGATCGGTTGACGAAGTGTGCACATTTCATTCCTGTTAATATGAATCGGACGGCAGACAATATAGCGGTGTTGTTCATTCGGGAGGTAGTCCGCCTTCATGGGTCGCCTGTTTTAATTGTATCCGACAGAGATCCGCTTTTCACAGCCCACTTCTGGCAGAGCTTTCAGCAAGCTATGGGTACTAGATTGGACATGAGTACAGCCTATCATCCACAGACAGATGGCCAATCTGAGCTAGTGAACCAGGTAGTGGAAGACATGCTTAGAGCATGCATTTTAGACTTTGCGGGCAGTTGGGAAGATCATCTACCGTTGTGTGAGTTTGCGTACAACAACATCTACCACGTAAGTATTGGCATGGCACCGTTTGAGGCATTGATTGGAGAGTCAGTTGTGATGGGGCCGGATGTGATCAGAAAAACTACTAAGAAGATTGAGCTGATTAGAGCGCGTTTGTTGACAGCCCAGAGTAGACAGAAGAGTTACGTTGATAGGAGGCGCAAGGAGTTGGAGTTTGATGTTGGCGACAGGGTTTTTCTGAAACTTTCTCCGATGCGCGGAGTTGTTAGGTTCCGAAGTCGAGGGAAGCTTGCACCGAGGTATGTAGGGCCATATGAGATTACTTAGAGGATTAGACCAGTGGCCTACAGATTGGCTTTGCCGCAGAGTATGTCAGGTCTCCACGACGTGTTTCACGTATCCATGTTGCGGAAGTGTTTGGCAGACCCATCACAGATTATAGAGCCCGCTGAGTTGGAGATTTCTGAGGAGTTGACGTATCCAGTGAGGCCAGTAACCATTGTTGATGATGATGTGAAACAACTTCAATGGAGAACATTGAAGTTAGTGAAGGTTCAGTGGAGCCACCAAGAGGGTGACATGACTTGGGAGCTGGAGGACCAGATGAGATTGAAATACCCTGAGCTTTTCGCCTAGGTTTTCTCGTCGTGGCTTTGTTCAATCTCGAGGACGAGATCTCTTTTAAGGTGTGTAAGATGTAATATCTGTTTTTTTTTTTTTTTTTTTTTTTTTTTTTTTAAGTTTGTGGGAGGGGTTATACTCAGTAAATACTGTGGGGGCACATAGCCACCCACCCTTTAAAGACAACCCCCCTTTCTTTCTTCTCCTTCTTTTTCCTTTTTTCTTCAGTGCGAGTTTTTCTTCGTGGAATCTCGCCCATTGTTTTTCATTTCTTCCCCTCTTCATTTCTTTTTTGGTTTTTCGCAAAAAAAAAAAAAAAAAAAAAATCAGTTTTCATATTTGGGTTTGACGTGGTGGGTTGTTTGATCGGACTTCGTAGCTCCGATCAGCCGTTGAGGGGCTTTTGTGGCGTCATTTGGAGCCCTTAGACCCCACATGCAAGGGTGATTTCGATGTTGGCCGGATTTTTCAAAAAATCAGGGTGCATGTCCGTTTTGAGGGTTCTTCGGCGTGAATCTGGATTTTGGGTGCGTGGGTGAGCCGCATTCGTGACTCCGAGTGTTCTTAGACTTATTTCCGGGATGTTGTGCAGTTCGGAGGTGATCAGATCGGAGTAGGGAGGGTTTCGGCGAGTTTTCGCCAAACTTTGGGTTTCGTCGGGGAGTTTGCCAGATTTTTTTTGCCTGTAAGTTTTTCTTTCAGTCTCGCGCCTATGGTAATTTTTTTATTTTTTCAGTTTTTGGTTAGTTTGCTCACCTTTAAGTCCGCCTTGCAGTTTTAAAAATTTTCGTGGTCCTGCATTCGTTGTTTTGCGAGTTGAGAGCTTCGACCGGTAGGAATTGGGTTCTGAAAACCCATTCCGCTCAGGTGAGTGTAACTATAATGTTTATTTTGAGAAATAATTATTTGAAATCCTGAATTTAATTTTTACATTATACCGTCGATTTTGTATAATTGAATCCAAATCCAAAATTCGGGGTTTTCAGATATTTCGATGATTGTGTTGGTTCTTTGTGAATGAATTACGTATTGGATTTTCTGAAAGCATGATATACTTGTATGAAATTGAATAGTGGATGGATTTTGGTGTGATTAGGCTTTGGTGTAATGACATTGGGCTTGTATGATTCGTTTTCGAGTTTGCATAGTATGTCATGTTTTACCGTAGATTGTCGAGTCTTGAGCATGTATGATAGTTCGACTCTAATGAATTTATTGTGGTGAATTGGGTCATGTTGGGACCCTAGCGTAGTCGTGGATTTATGAAAATTGCTGAATTGATTATGGTTGCACGTCTGTTACATTTGATTATGTACAGACTCGTCATTTGTGCATGTGGATGTTGGTGTAAGTGTCTTTACCCTGCTATAATGCCTGTTGTGCCGATGCTTAGGAGCTTGCTCGCATCGTGAGTTGGATGGTGCTTGAGATGACTCGCACTAGACATTGTGGACGCTATTGCATGTGGCAAGCTTGCTGAGGTGCGGTGAGCTCCCGCACGCACTTGCCACTAGACAGTGCAGTAGGACGGGTCCCGGAGGACGTACTTTGGAGATTACTCGCTTTCCCTCCCAGCGCGCTTGAGTTTGATTGTGTTAGGTTGGCCGTTTTAGGCCAGTCGTTCGGGATGTTTGAGTTTGTATCGTGGCAGATGGCACCCCATTAGGATACAAACAAGCCCGAAGTGGTACTGGTGCACGTTGTGGGATGTGTCTGGGTGAGACACATTTGTAGGGTATGCGGATACCTTTGATATGAGACACTTATACAGAATTTTACAGGATATTTGGTTTCGACTTGATTGCTATACCTAGGAGACTATTAAGAATTATGAGTTTGTCTTTATTTTCATCGCTTGATATTTACCATGTTTGAATCACGTGTAATGATCAGCATATCTCGTAAACTTGTAGTTATTGTTGAATCTGAAATGCTTGTCTTGTTGCTTGAACTTAGAAATATTATCCTTACAGACACGGTATGATTTAGACTTTAGAACTTGTTACTTATCCATTGTTGTGTGGCATGAATTTTCCTTGTATATTATTCTGTTATTTGTATTTAGTTCGCTCGCACCAGCTAGCTTTGTGCTTTGCTGACCCAACAAGGGGTGTGCTTCTATTGGAGTGCAGGCAGTGTTGGCGGTGCTGCTGATCGTGGCGCTTAGGCCCAGTTTTCCGCTGTAGGCGCGTTTTGTGCTGTTTGGTCGTGTCCACCATGTACGGGTATGTTTTGCTTCCTCTGTATTATCAAGTGTATTATCTTGTTATACTAGATGTTTGTATACTGGTTTTGTCGTTATGATTCTGGCGGGGCATATCAAATATATATTTATTTTGTTCAAGTTTTTATCGTAGTTTTTATTTCCGTTTCATTCTCGTACCAAGAATGTGTTATATTATGATTTTGTGGCCGGTTACGATTCGCTTGTATTACGGGTTAGTTCACGCATCGGCATGCTGCGATTCCCGTGGCGGGTCGGGGCGTTACAGTTTTAGTCTTGCCTCCAGATGTACGTGTTGTTTGGATCCCCAATTTGAATCTATAAACCACATTTTCATTGATGGGATTGTGGCTAGAAAGGTATGGAAGCATTTTGAAGCTATATGTTATATTCATATTAGGCGGCAAGTGGAAATTTCGATTATTCTTTTAGTTTGGTTCAGGCGTGCGAATGGTGTTTTTCAATTGGAGGTTTTGTGTTTGTTGACACCAGCTTTGGTTATTTGGGAGATTTGGAAACATAGATGCAAATGGTTGTATGAAGATGAAACTTTGAATGCTTGGGCGGTGATAATTAATGTTCGAAAATGGCTTAATTTGGTTAGTGCAGTGTTTGCTCCAAAGAAGGCGAGCGTCGATGATATGGTAATTGTGGCGTTGGGTTTACAAGTGAGGAAGGTTGTGCCAAAAATTAATAGAATTGTTTATTGGGCATTCCCACCCTTTGGGTTTGTTGCGGTTAATGGATTATAATGGAGCTCATTTGGCGGCGAAACAATTGTTTTTTGGTGAAGATTCTAATAATAAAGTTGAGACTCTTGCAGTTCTGGAAGGATTACGTATGTGCAATAGATTGGGGCCTAATCGGATCGTTATTCAAAAGGATTTGGCTGTGGTGCGAAGGTGGTTTTATGAGGGGTTTAAAATTCCATGGTTCTTTGAAATTTTTTGGAAAGAGATTTGGAGACTTAAGGTTGGCAAAGAGGTAATAGTGTCTCATATATACATAGAGACGAATGCGACAGCAGATGGTTTGGCAGGGTTGGCGCAGTTGGAAGGAAGCACGGAAGATTTTGATGGTTCTAGCCTTCCTAAGAAAATTTTGGGCTTGACGAGATTAATTCGTGCCTGTACGGCGTATATCCATTTATCATGATAAGAGGTTCTAAAGGGTTGATCAAGAAGAGGTTTTTTTCCCCTATAGGTGCTGGAACATGGAGGAGAGTGGTGTCCTGTTGCAGGGCACAAAACATAACTATTTTACTCTGTTTAAGGGCTCTGTTTTTCTGGTTCAATACAGGGTGTATTAGGTACTCTGTTTGGCTGGTATATTCTTGCCCGAATCTGGATACGGGATGTTGATGGCATTGGGGCGTTTCAAAGTTGGAATGATGGCATGGAATCTGTGCTTGAATCGCAGGTTACAGGGTATAGAAACTGCAACTTTGGTTACTTCTTGAGCGAAAATTCTAGGGGTCGAGGGAGGGAACGAGGGAAAGGGGCGAGGGATGGGTCGAAGCCACTCATCCGCCTCGAGATGAGCAACATTGTGCATCTCAAGACTGATGCACTCATCTCAAGGCGGATGGGTGGTTACCACCCATCCCTTGCCCCTTTCTCTCGCTCCCTCCCTCGACCCCTAGCAAAGCTCCTTCTTGAGAGACTTCATTGGCAGGTTCAGGGAGGACTCTTGGCGAAGTGTTTTGGAGTTGGCGGGAATCTTATTTAAATGGTGTTTTTGCTGGCTTTTGATGTTGTTGTTTCTGTATGGAGGGTTAGGTGATAGAAGGCAACTTTACAATGGATTGGGAAAAGGTAAAGATGGGGGATGCAAGTTTTGAATGGTTTTGGGTGGTTGTTCAGAAGGATGAATTTACTAGCTTATGTTGAAGTTAAGGCCTGATCAAAAATTTTCAGGCGGTTTTAGAGGTTTAAGTTTATTGTTATATCATTTACTTGTCTTTTGGAATGAATCGGTTAAAGTCATAATGTACCTCCGAATAGATTGTAATTCTTTTTTGAAATTGAATAAAGGTTTAGCATCCCATAGCTGACCCTCCCTCCTAGATGTTTAATTAAAATAATAATAAAAAAAGTATTATAGATATCCATATTACTAAAGTATATAAAATTATCATCTTATGTTTCCGACACCACATCAAGATAATAATATAAGTGATGTAGATAAGCAACAATGATTATATTTTAATTTAATCTATTATCATGTAAATATTGACATTATTTGTAAAAGTAAAGTATATATGATAATAAGGTTTGTTATTAATTTATCACTTTTTCTAGAGCATCCACTACACCAAATTGGCACTTTTGTAACAACTCTCAAAACAGTATCACTTTTGAGATTTTACAATTCACCAAACAATTTCAAATCAAAACTAAATTTAGTCAAAAAAATGAAAAACAGTAACACAAAAAAAATGATACAATAAGTTGGATCACCATGAATAGTATCACTTTTATAATCATACTCTTCATGGTGATACTATTATTGTATCATTTTGTTTGTGAAAATGTGTAAAGTTGTTAGGTGAATTGTTACACTTCAAAAGTGATACTGTTTTGGGGGTTGTTACAAAAATGCCAATATGGTGTAGTGATCCATAATCATTTGAGAGTTCTTATCACTATGAAATAGAGTCATTGTTTATTGTGGGGATCAAGTCATATGACAATTGGATGATTAACAATTGAAGTTTTGCGTGATAAAATAACCTGACACGTGAGATAAAATTTATGACCTAATGTTTTGGACGAATGCATGATTTATAAGAGTGGTTGATATATGTTTATGATTTATATATATTTTTTAAAGCTAGAATGTATCTTGGTGATATGGTCACGTTTTAGATGACAGATATCTTAGGGGGGACATTTGTTTTTGATAAATTTATTGAATATAACTGTTAGTTACTAAACCAGCCCAAAAATGTATGGGATAATTTTTTTTTAATCTATCTATCTATCAAGGATACATTTTGGTATACCACACCTCTACCAACTCAATTAGTACACCTTTGGCCTTTGTTTAACACAATGTAATACAAAAATCCAACAACAAACCTCAAAATCGACTCACATTTTTTGGTTGCACTTCTGTCATGATGTTGATGTTAGAGTTGATGTGCATAAAGTAATGTAATAGGCTTAAACTCAAATTAAAAACTAAATTAACCAATAATCACATTGTTAATGTAACTGAAGTTTCTTATAATATTTGATGGTTTGATTCTGAAGTTAATGTTCATGTTTGATACAAGGATTTCATCTAAACCACAAATCTAAATGAAACCATTCTTTAACGGGGAATCATGTCAAAGCACCAGTTAACGCCATAAGGACTTTTCATTTCACACTTGTTTACGGATATCATCTAGATTTACATCACTTTTTTTGTTCTTCAGCTTCTCGTAATTTAATTATGTATCTAAACTGGATCATGATGAATTTTGTTTTAAAGTAGGGAATGTTTGTTTTAGCTTATTTAAATTCTCAAAACTCATCGGGTTAGGATTTGAAGTTAATCGGCTATATCAAATTAGTCTTGATAATTATTTTATTGATTCATTTTACCTTCATCTTAATGTTGAAACAAATCATATTCTAGTAAATGAAAATTCTGCATTTTTGTGGCATAAAAACTTAGGTCATATATCCAGAAAAAGTAGTAAAGAGATTAGTAAAATATGAGATCTTTTGAACCTAGATTTTGGTGTTTGTGTGAATTGTGTTAAGGGTAAATAAAGCAAACACACCAAGAAGAAGCACATAACTTCTTGAAATTATCCATACAGACTTATGTAGACGTTTTGATGTTCCTACTTTTGGAGGAGAAACATAGTTCATTACCTTTATCAATGATTTTTCCATTACTATCATATTTATCTACTGCATGAAAAGTCTCAATCAAGTATACATAACTGAAGTAGATAGGCAATTAGATAGAAATGTGAAAATAATAAGATCTAATAGCGGTGATGAATTTTATGGTCGATATAATGAAAAGGGACAACATCCTGGTCTTTTTACCAAACTTTTTAAAAAATTAGGTATTTCTACACAATACGCAATCTCAGGTTCACTTTGGCAGAATGGTGTAGCTGAAAGGCACAATCGTGCCTTAATAAAAATTGTTAGGAGTATGATCGATAATACAAACTTACCCATATCGTTGTGGGTGTACTCTTAAAACCGTTGTCTATATTTGAATAGGGTTCCAAGTAAGGTAGTTTAAAAGACACATTTTGAATTGTGGAAATGATGAAACCCTGTTTGAAACACATGCATGTTTGGGGTTGTCCCACGGAAGCTAGAATATACACCCACATGAAAATAAGTTAGATTTAAGAACGATAAATGGTTACTTGATTGGGTATCCATAAAAATTCAAAAAGTATAGGCTTTACTGTCCCAGTCATAGTATGAGAGAATGTTGAGAATGAAAATGTTATCTTCCTTGAGAATCACAAAATAAGTGGGAGTAGCATTAACAGGGATGTGGTTATTCGAGAAATTAGGGTACAGGTTCCATTACCTTTATTAACCTTCCCTTGCATCAAAATGGATTTAGCCCTTGAATCATGCCATTTTTCTATTATTAACCTTCCCTTTGCCAATCTATTACCAAAAGGCCAAAACTTGCTTTCTAATCCTGTCAAAACTAGCATGAGATGGAATTATATGCCCCTTGAGTAAGTTTGGAGTTATTATATTCTTTCATATATATAATGTTTGTATGTGTGGAAAAAAAAGGACTCTCCTCCCCTCCGCCTTCCCAACCTTCTCCTCTGTCACCCCCCTCTCCCCCAACCTATTTCTTCTATTCTCCCTACCGCCCCCTCCACCCCTCTCAAGAACCCCAACCGCTTTTCTCTCCAAACTCCTCCCCCACTACCCCATCCACCTCACCATTGTTACCGCCACCCACACCCCCACCATCTTGAGAGAGACACGAGAAATGATAGGAGAGAGAGAGCAGTTCAAAAAAGGGTGAGCAGAGAAAGGGAAAAAAGATCTGGAGAAAATGGAGGTAGTTCAGGGGAGGGTTGCTGCTACTGTTTTGCCACAAACTTTGTTGTTGGTTTTGCCTTCCTTGAAGATATTTAGGTGAAACACTAGTGATGGCCTCCTCTGGCATCCTGCCGAGAGGAGAAGCAACAATAAGCACGCAATAACCGAAAGATTCAGTAGAAAATAACACCCAGGTGAAAATTGGAGTCAATTATTTGTTGGTCAAAAACCTGCTATTGAGCAGGAAATCCCTGTTCACTACAAAATTTTAATGCCCCAAGATGACACATTAATCTGCCCTCCTCATATTCGACAAAAGGCCAAAGAGATATGGAGAAGCCAACTGGTTGGGATGTTCTTTGAAAGTCCACCTCCATTCAATCGAGTGAAAATAGCAGTGGAGCGTAGATGGAATCCTAAAGGGTCCATTGAAGTTAATTTTAATGGAAATTAATTCTTCTTCAAGTTTTCAAACATGGAGGATCGTGAGGTCGCGCTGGAAATGAGAGCATTTAAGGTAGGAGACAAGATGCTGGTTGCTAAACCATGGAAGGAGAACCTCAAGTGCCTAAAGAATGAGGTACCAACTATCCCTGTCTGGAATCATTTGTATAATGTGCCTACATGTATGTAGAGTAATGCAGGGTTAGGATACATTGCTAGTTATGTAGGAAAACACACCCGTTTTTATAAGGCAACAACTACAAGAAGTGGACTCAATTATGTTGTTGTGTGTTGTGGAGGTTACAGAACCATCCCACTAAAATCAAATTAGATATTGGTATAGAAGAATGAGAGCTTGATGAGTTTATTACTGATTATTCTTGGAAGCCTTTGTTATGTTCTTATTGTTGTGTCGTTGGGTACGAAAAAACTGGGGGTAAGAAAACAAAACAACAAGGTGTTACCAGGAAGAATACTCAAGAATGGATAACAACCAAAAGAACAAATTGGAAGGTGGTAAATGAAAAATGAAAACCTTAAGTTGGACAACAATTCCTTCAATGTACTGCAAGGTGTTTGATGTATTCAATTTTGTCCTCGTTGATCTCGATCCTGCAAAAACAAATAGCGGTTAAGTCAGAGATCACCATTGTGGTGGTCGAAGGTACTCCGATACTTTTGTTATCTCTCTATGAAAAGAAGAGTGAAGACTATATGTAAATTGCAGTGTGTATACGTACCTTTCTTTCTCCTTTCACCATCTTTAATAGCGAGTGTTTTCTCCTAACTCTCCCTGTGATCGAGGGCGTGATGGAGGGAGGATATCTCACATAAGATCTCACCTATGCATTGACTGAGTCTCTTCGGCACTTGGCCCTGTTTAGTACCCAATGCTTGATTGGGCTAGAGATGATTTTGTGCGAGTGGATTTGGGCCTGTGATAGCTCTGAGATTCGTTGTTTGGGCTTTATTATCCTGGGCCAAGCCCTGAAACCCATGCCTTTAGGGCTGACGTGTCTTGGGCCTGGGCACTTGACTTATGGGTTGAATAGTAGTTCACGCATGGGTCCACTTGAGATTGCGGGCTGAAGCCTTTTAAGTGCTAGAGTTAGCCCATGCCACGTGTACGACTGTGATTGAGTGATTGTTTGATGTCTCATCAGCTACTCCCCCAAGTTAGTAGGTTTGCGCGCTGGGCCCCACTAACTAACAGCGTGTGTGGGTTCGTGGTACGCCATGATGACATATTTTCAGCGTCTTTTCGGCTTCTGTGATGCATTTAATGTTTATGTAGTAGTTAGGTAAATGTCTCCCCTTCTAACCAAATTTATGTAAGCTTGCTTTGGGGAAATGTTTTTACCTTTACCTTCTTAGAGGTTCTTTTTATTCCATAATGTGTTTTTCCGGTCTGATTGAGCTTGAGTTTCTATTCAGTCATGTCTATGCAACCCAACTTTTCGCGAGGGCGGCATCACGACAGATTAGACTTCTTCAGAAAGTCACTGTTATCCGAGGGGACTTGGCTGCCTTTTGTAGGCAATACAAGATCCCAAGTTATCTGGGAGTGTTTTTCTTTTGGAAAAATGTCACTATGTTCCATCGAAGTACAAGGCCACTTTTTAGCCAGGTTGGCACTTCCCAGCTCCTAGCGTCATCTGGCGCTATTTTTTTTTTCTCTTGGTATTGCCCCGACACAGATAATGCCAAGTGGGTAGAGCACTATTGGTCGTTATTTTGATCAGGGGGAAGGACACCGAAATCGATATGTCGACGAGGTTTCTTCATTCCTTGACTTCTCAGTATGAACAATCGTGGTGTCTGCTGGCTGGTAAAGCCATGTTGTCTGTTTGGCCGGTTTGAAGATCCGGAGGATTGGTAGATGTATTGTTTTTTTTGCCTCTGCGAAGTCTGGGTACTTCTCATTTGATGGTTTGCATGTCATCTGCCGCTTTGGGGATCTCCATAAGTTCTTTTTGCTTTTCCATCCATATCTGTCAGTCTCTGACTCATTTGTTGCTTCTGATTAGGGTTGCGGATTTCAAAATATTATAAATGATTAAAAAATGTAATAATATTTTGATTGTTAAAACAAATATACCCCTTTTAATGTTCATATACTACAGGTTTGTGCCCATAAATAGTTACCAATGGGGATGGGAATGGCGTCATTCTAACAGAGGAAAGTTGGTTGAAAAGTCAACATAACAGATAATGAAATTTCTAATTTACCCCTGTCACTATTCATACAATATTGATTTCTCATATGAATAGTAAGAATCATGGAGGGTGTTGGTCGGAATTTCAAATAATGATGGAATAGAAAAGTCAACATTAATGGCTATAGCAATTTCTAATTTGCCCCTCGGCACTATTCATATACAACAATATTTTTCCTATGAATAATAAGAATTATGCAAGGGCATTTTCAGTATTTCAATTAATGGCTATTGCTTTCCCAAGGCGTTGTTCATATAATATTGATTTTTCTTATGAATAGTAAGAATTGTGGAGGGGCATTTTTGGCATTCCAAACATTGACAGATTGACACTCATTTCACTATTCCTAGCACAATGAAATCCAATTTTCATTATAGATGTAGATTTCTCTTATATATGAATTGTGCATGGAAATTTTCGACATTCCTAATAATGATGGATTAAAACACATTTCACTGTTCCTAGCAAAGTGAAATCCAATTTTTGTTGTAGGTGTAAATAAAAGCCCTAGGCGACCACAAGGAGTCTAATAATCCAAAAGCTAGAGCTTCAAAGGCCTTGTCATGGTGCTACAAGGTCGTTGGAACTTGTGAGAGAACATATTGTAGAAGGAGGAAAAGTAATTGTGAATCTCGAATATACCACACACTTAGCTGTATAAAAGTTGTTTTCTAACATTCATTCGATCCGTTCCATTCTCTGATTGATGTCCCATGAATCCGCCCATTAGGGGCGGGGAGACAAATTGTCACCTCTAAAAAATTTGGGTGAAAAATCATTTTTCAGGTAAAACTCCATTTTCCATGTAAATGTGGGACAAAAACTTCTCACATTCACAAGCATGGGGAGAACAACCGAGGTGTCATTGGCAAGCTAATATATATACAGAAGTGACAATAGTAGATCTAGGATATTTATTAGCGGTTCATGCGTTTGCAGTCTATAATTTTTGTTGTCAAAAAAATTAAAAGTTGTGTGTTCAATTTTGGAGTCTGAAATTTTTGCTGTCAAAAAAATTATCAATTTTAATTGATTATCATTTAAATTTTTTGCTATTACCATGATATGAATCATCCTTACAGCTAGTCATCCATAAAATGCAAAACCAATACAAATCTTCATGAAATCTAAAATATAATTTGTTGATATATAAACACATTTACCAAGGGCTAGATATTTAGGGGAGAGATATCATGAGCCTTCATTACATTGGTTGGGTCCTTGTGAGAGAACATATTGTAGAAGGAGAATTAATTGCTAATCTCGAATATACCACACACGTAGCTGTATAAAAGTTGTTTTTGTCACATTAATTTGATCCACTCCATTCTTTGATTGATGTCCCATGAATCCGCCCATTAGGGGCGAGGAGACTAATTCTCACCCCTGCTACACTTCTACAAGCGTATGTGGTCCATTGTGTGGTCTGTAGCTCAGCGATAGAGCATTTGATTGCAGATCAAGAGTTTACCGGTTCTACCCCGGTTGGGCCCTTTTTTGCTACTTGTAGAGTATGTCCTTGATTGCAAGGAAAAAGAAAAAAAATGGAATATTTTCAATTTTCTTTTGATAAATTAATTTCTTAACTTAACACGGAAGAGCTTTGAGCAACCATGAGCCCATGATAACATTATCGTACTTGAAGGTTTGTTTGATAGCCTAAAAAATTTGGCCGAAACATCAATTTTCCAGGTAAAATTCAATTTTCCAGTGTTTGATTAGCCCCCCTCCCAGAAAACTATTTTTCGGGTAAACATGGAAGATATTTTAAAAAAGGTTGTTTTTTTTTTTTTTTGAAAGGCAAGCAGGGTTTTTATAGGATCCCAGAACCCATAAAGATGTCGCAAGCTGGGTTTGAACCCATGACCTAGTGGTACCATCCGCCAAGCTCTAACCGTTGAGCTGTTTAAAAAAGGTTGTTGCTAAGTAATACCACTACTTCCACTGAAGGACACCACCATCCAACTTTTTTTGGATTTTCTGAAGGGCACCACCATCCACCCTCATATTTTCTTATCTCTTCACCAGAGCAACACCACCCGACTAGCTCCACCTCCACCTCGTTTCGCCACTCCCTGCCACCGGTCGACAGTGGTGGTGGTGGTGTTTGGGAGAAGAAAGAAAAGAAGAGGAATAGAAGAAGAAGATGTGAGGGGGAGGAGAGGAGGAAAAAAATAAGAAAAAGAAGAAGATGGGAAGAGTATGAGGAGAAGAAAAAGAGGGGGAGGAGGAGAAGAGGTGGAGGGGTGGTGGTGGTGAAGGGGAGGATGAGAGGTGGCGATGGTGAGGTGGTTGTGGTGATTGATGGAGAAGAAACAGAGAGAAGAGAAGAGAAGAGAGGTAGGGTTTTTTTGTTTATATCAATGGGGTCCTTCCCTAGGTAGTGATGTCCTTCAAAAAAGTGGTGGTGTCCTTCAGAAAGTAGGGCATTGATAGTGTCATTCAGCAGAAATAGTGGTGTTATTTATCAACAACCTTTAAAAATAAGTTAAAAAAGACTCTCAAACTCATATACAACAAAACTTGATTTAACTCTGCTTATAACAATGAAATAACCAATGTACCCCATGTCAACAAACATTTTAGAGTATAGTTTTCTGGATGCAATTAAAAACATGCAAAATTATTTTCTTAAAAAAGTAACTTTCCTAGTCATTTTCTCAAGAAATTCATTTTCCCTATAAAAAGATTTTCTGAGCTACCAAACTCAGCATGAGAGACTTCGGTAAAAGTACGTTTGGAAAATGTGAAGCTTTAATGAAAGCAAACGTTGGGTAGTTGGTTTTTCTTTTTGTAAATTAATTTATTTTACTTAAGAGATATCAAAATATGCAGTAGATTTTCGCTTCCTGCTTGACCTTGACCTGCTGACCTGCACAAGGAACGCATGTGAGCCACGGACCACAGTTGTGATGGTCGATGAAACTCTGATGCTAAAGTCAGACATGGCTCTGAGGAAGGCTTAAAGCTGTAAATAGGGAATTTGTAGCGTACCTTCATTCACCAACCTCCTGTCTTATTTATAGTGTTGGAGTCCTGGTTCAGCCAGGCCATCGGTGGCGTAGTTTAGGGTAAGAGATATTCTTGAAGATCCTTCTCTAATTAGGAGACGTCTTGTGGAAGGAAGTTTCCCTATTAGACCCGTGCTCCTAGATATGTGAGAGATAGTTCCTAATCAGAATGTTGTCCATAGGTGAAAGTTTCAACGCACGACGTATACTCTGGTATTTGCTTACTCGTTGGAGACAAAGTACTTTTGTCTTGCCCATCCGAAGCTGATCCTCGAGATACTTGCCTTAATAGGTCTTATGGGTATTGGGGATGGTTGTGAGACTTGTGGGCTTAGTAGGACACAATAATTCGGGTGCGTTTGATGGACTACACTTCGCAGGCTTGATGCCGCTTGTGCCGGATCAGTGCTAGGCTGATGCTTGGGCCTGTTTTTCCTATGGATCATCATGACGCGTGCATCATCATCAAATATGAAACGACCATGCATTACCACAAATAAAATCAGTAAAAAACTTTCAGTTGTCAATCCATACTATGTCTAGATCTGGTCAGTTTCCTCTTGTTTAGTCAAATTAAGCCACAAGCTCTACTCCCAATGGCGCCCTTTTGTTAATCCCTTCAGCCTTACGACCCAAAAAAATTGATTTTCTCATAGTGTCGGTAGAGGCCTATAAAAAACATCCGTTGATCCCTGGTCGACATTGTTTGTGGTTGAGATTATGATGATATTTGATCATCTTCGAGCCCCCTACTTTTATTCAAGGGGAAATTCTCATTGTTATTTCTAAAAATTAGGCTTTTTAACTCCGTTATCTAACTAATCTTCAATGCATCTCCACAATCTCAATTTCAATTCTATTGAATGGTAATCTCATAAACAGATTTTGACCTTCAAGAGGTCTAAGATAAGAAAAGCTCACTATTGTTGTATTCCTCTTTGTAGCATGAGTCTCATCTAGGAACATTCAAAAGGAAATCTAAACCATTATAACTAACATTCCTCTTATGAACAGTGAAAGTGTGTATTCCTCCTGATTTTCCATTCCAGTGTTGCTCTTCCCAGCTATGTTGTATTTACATGAAAAAGTAAAAGTTGGTAAAAAGTGACAAGGGTGTTTATGTCATTCAAATAAAAAATGCTATTACATCTTTTTAGCATTTCACCTTTCCAAATTTAAACTATTTACAATTAAAGCCAGCTCCTGTAATCGTTCATTAATTATACCTACACCCTGTATGTATTTATGTGAAGCCTTTCATTTATATACAAATTATAAAACGACTCTTACATCTGACTTTTGGATTTCCCAATTTACCCTCCATATTTAATATTTTTACAATCAAAACCACCCTCTCAAATATTTTTTAATTATACCTAAGCCCCTAACATAATTTATTTAAAACCTCTTATTTATTTATGAACTATTCATCGGATCTTAAAAATTATATATAATTATTTTGTTTAGAAATTCAATTATAATAATAATAATTATTAAATTATTATAATAATTAAATAATTACTGAATATTCGCGAACGTAGAGTGTGCGCCCTAATGATATTAAGACATCTCAAGGATTAAAATAAGACATAGTGTTTACCAACTTATTTTATGTTGCTAACCTCATTTTTTTTTTTTTTTTGCAATGACACTTTTCAAGAATGGGCAAACATCAAGTCAGTACTCCATGAGAAGTTTTGTGAATCATCGAGAGGGTTAATAAACTAAACAAATCCTCAATTTTTATCTTCGTTAGTGGAAATTCTTAGGAAGCTAATTGGTTGTATTATCTTTCATATGTCTAACGGTTTCTATCTTGTCCTCCAACTCAAAATATAAAGATTTCCATTGTCCAAGATAAAATGAAGTCAACACTTGTTTCTTCGAATTAATCTAACATTCTTGTTGGCGAAAGGTACTTATCAAATACGTTCTAACAACCACACCAATACATGCATGATTTACATGACCCAATTAGATTGAGAAGAGAGATTGACCAAATTGAAGAATGTTAAAATGTTAACCAAATAAATTATGTTAACAAAGTAGTTTGATACTTAAAATGTTGTTGAAGGGAAAGATAATCCAAGGTACTTTCTAATCTTGAATGAATGCTTTTAGATGAATAATTTCCCCTCAGTGGACGATCTTGCTTTACCACCCAAGTTTGGTCCTCCAAAATTTTAGTCAAATTAGCGATCTGACTTGCGGGATTTTTTTATTGTTCATCTCCATTGGGCTTGGTTGTTGGGCGAAAGGTTGCACTTGATGGTCTGTCGGCAGTGGCAGATCTACTACCATTGGTTGTTCGGCTAGTGGCGGCTAAATCTATGGCAGTGAGTTGGCCCTATATGGGCAGATTATTGTGCAACATTATTTTTGCTGTTTTGTTTTCGAGTTCCCACCATTGTGTTGAAAAAGAACTTTGAAATTAAAGTGTTTGTGAAAGAAAATTTATAGTGAATGAATAAAAAAAAATTTTAACAAAGAAAGAGAACTTGGAGTGACTTTGATTCAAGCTCTCATTGAAAGCAAAAAATTGTGGATGCATATTTCCACCGGATCTCGTGCTGATCACGCGGAGCAATATGCATAAGATAGAAATTAATTCTTGACACCAGTGTGGTGTCTTCCACGGAGATTCTGATGCCAAAGTTAGAGCAATGCATTTAGGAAAATATTTATTTCTATATATTTGAAGAGAGAATTGTGAATCAAGAAAGAGTTACCTTTCAGATGGCTTTCTGTTTGGCTATTTATATAAGGAGAACGAGTAAATGTTGGCATATGAATGAGTCATATGCTTGCAGATGAGTGAGTCATATGCTTACAGGAGGTTGTAATTTCTCTTAGGTAGTTGTAACTTCTTGTTGGGAGACACCTCTCCTGCAAGCTTGTGTGCTCAGCTGAGCATGGTGGTCAGCGTCGAACACTACTCCTATGCTGAGAAAATAGTGTTCTATTGAGTTGTATTAGGCCCAGACTTGGGTTGTATTGGGCCCAAACTTGGGCTTTCTCTACTTGTACTTTCATGGGTAATTTCCGGGCTTCTCAGAAACAACCCAAATCATGGGCTTCCTTATCCTGTTGGGCTAAGGACTTATTTTTTTTCTCCTACAAATGCCCCTCATCTCCTTTGCTTTTGAGCTGACTGTTTTCTTTTCCTTCCTACTTAAAAGCAGATGAGATGTATTTTCATTGAGGAGCTCCACCAAAAATAGAAGTAGAATGCCCCTGATCTTGCTGACTCATCTGTCTCTATTGATACTAGTAAAGGATCTGCATATAGAGGCTTCTGTTGTTGAAATGTAGTTTGCTGAAGACAAAATAATTTGCATGTAAAGGCTTTTGCCGCAGATGAGGTGATCTACTGGATGGGTCAGACATAGTAATTTCATGGGCTCTTGTACTTTGTCAAAGTAGAAAATCATCCTTGGTGAATAAAACAAGTTTTGTTCCAGCATCCTTGTGATTTGACGACCCATCCACATATAAATGCCATGTATCTTTGGTCTGACCTGCCCCCGTTTCAACATGAGTTGAGGATTCTTCATTTATTGAAGGACACGATACTGATCTGCTAGCTGACTTTGTGTCCTCAGTTGAGGAGGGAGCAAATTCTACAATGAAATTTGCTAAAGCTTAAACCTTTATAGTTGTCGTCGACTGACATATTTTACTAAAGGACACTGATGCAGTCGATTTTTGCTCTCTGCTTGACCTTGACCCGTTGACATGCTGACCAGCACAAAGAATACACGTGAGCCATGGACCCCTGTTGTGGTGGCAGATGACACTCTGATGCTAAAGTCAGACAGGGATCTGAGTAAGGCTTAATGCTATAAACATGGAATTTGTTGCGTACCTTAGCTTACCTACCTCATGTCTTATTTATAGTGTTGGAGTCCTAGTTCGACCAGGCCATCAATGGCATAGTTTAGGGAAAAATATCTTCATGGAAATCCTTCTCTAATTAGAAGTCCTGATGTGAAGGGAAGTTTCCTTGTTAGAATTGTGCTCCTAGATATCGAGAGATAGTTCCCAACTAGAGTATTGTCCATATATGGAAGTTTTTATGTACGACGTATACTCTGGTATTTGCTTCCTAGTTGGAAACAAGGTGTTGTTGGCTTGCTTGATCCCCGAGATACTTGCCTTAATAGGTCTTACGGGTATTGGGAATGGTTGTAAGATGTGTGGGCTTAGCAGGCTGTAGTAATTTGGGTCCGTCTGGTGGACTGCGATGTGCGGGCTTGAAATCGATTGGGCCGGATCGGTGTTGGGTTGGCGCTTGGGCCTATTATTTCTTGAGATTACCATGACACGTGTATGGTATACAAGAGAGGACGTTTCGGTGTATAATCAGCTGCTCATCCCGAGTTAGTGGGCCATCGTATCGGTTCACTAAGTCACTTCTCGAAAAGATACGCCGCTCATGATGATTGAGTCTAAACCGTTACTTGAGCGGCGCGCTTAATTAATTAAGTGTGCGTCGGTTCAGTGGAGAAAAGGTGGGAAACCAATCCCTATTTAGATCCACCTTTCTGCAGAAATTGACTCTTCTGTTTCTTCGCTTTTAGAGACTCCATTTTGTTCAGCTTTTGATTGAAATTTTATTCACCATTTTCATGGCTCGCTAAAATCACCTTGACGATGAGCTTCTTTCCAATAGCATCAAATTCTTTGAAGATAGGTCGACTTCGAAATCGAGCCTCGTTGAGATTCGGAAGACATTTGGGGTCCCTTAAGACCTGCCGCTCTATACTCCAAATGATGATCAGACGCAATGTTTTCTCCGAAAGGATTTGTCTGTTTGCACTGCGGCATGCTTCAAACTGGTGTCCATTTTCCTGTGCTTGACGAGATTTGGGGCTTTTTGGAATTTCTTGAAATCCCCCCTGTCCAGTTGGTACGTAATGGGTACAGGACTATCCTTCTCATATTGATCACAACGAAAGATGTTGGTGTCCGCGTGACTCCGAAGGTGATCCAGTTAATGACTTCTCTTTGGCTGAACGATCACGTCGTTTGTAAGATAATGTCACCGGCTTGCTTCAGGAAACTGCCGGATGACTTTAAATTCTGGCATAAATTTTGCTCTTTGGCTCCTGCGGATTCGAAGTACTTCAAGTTCAAAGGTTGTCCGCTTGAACGAGAGTTCAAGCCACTTTGTAAGTATAGTTTCACCCTTTGATTCTATTGTGTTGATTGTATGTTGATCGTCGCGCGTGTTTCTTTGTAGGAGGGTTCCCCACTACTCCTCTTTCTCCGGATGAGAAAGTCACTATGAATGCATTCCGTGACATGCCCTGGATGAGTGTGGAAGATGTCATCTGCCCTACCAACTTCAGTCACAGTGGATTGTGGGCCAACTGGCACGTGGCTCCTACTTTTTACAGAAAGTTGAAGGTTAAGTATGAAAGTGGAGCCCCTTTCAAGATGAGGAAAGCCTCCAATGTTAAGGCTCCCACCTGGCCTGACACACATAGGCTTTCTGATAGCTTGCCTCCTTCAAAAGCTCGAAGAGGTCCCACGCTGGGGCCGAGCCGGATTCCAAATGGCTTGCTCTTAAGAGGAAGGAGCATGATCCTGACTGGTCCGTCGGGGCGGAGGTTGCAACATCTGGCTTGGAGAAGGACTACCTGCGATTAGCAGGGGTTGATGATGTGTCACAGTTGAGTAAAGAGCAGGTTGAGGCTTTGAGTGAGAAGCTAATGCTGGCTACTGTGGTGGCTTCTACTGGTGCTGACCAATCCAAACCTGTTTTACTGGAAGGTTTTGATGAAGATTCATCTGTGGTATCGGAGTTCAATCGTCCTGTTGGTGGGTCATCTAATAGCAGTCGTTGTTGTGTTGATAATCCCTCTTGTAGTCTGCATTGCCCCCATCTCGCTCCAAACCGCATATCAAGGTAATGGAGGGTACGTAAACAATTTGCTTCCTTTTTTTATTCTGTTGAGCCGGCTCGCAACAAAGGGTCGGTTGTTGGTGATAAAGGAAATGATGTGGATGAGGGCCTAGGTGCGGTGGAGACTATAAAAGGCAATGCTGGCGTGATCCCGCATCCGGGAGAGCTTCACCCCGATGAGTTTGTTTGCTCCGAGCATGGTGAAAATGAGCAACCAAGCCTTGCAACAAGAGGTTGACGGTGATTATGCTTCGAGGAAGCATATAAGCAAACGTTATAGTTGGCTGACGAAATGCGTTTCGAATCCCGAGGAGGATGCATTGGATGAGCTCATAGATAAGGGGTTGAAACACCTTATGCTGGGGATGTCCCAATTTAGCCAGGTGGCCGTTCCTGGGATGGAAGTTGAGGCGGCTCATGAGAGGGTATACACCATGGAACATGTTTTCTCGACTATGCAGAAGTCGTATCGTGATGCACTTTTATGAAATTGAGTCGCTGAGAAAACATATTGAGGAGAGGAGGCTGGAGCATTCAGTCATTGATGTTGAGACTCAGAGGGTTTGTTTGGAAGCCCTTGAGTCTAATTTAGCAGAGGCGGTATCCGCAAGGAACATATCCAGACATGAGCTGAACCTGGTTTGTCGTGATCTAGAAGTTGTACAGGAAGCTGCGGCTAAGATGCACTCTGAATCGCAGTATCTTGTTGAGAAGAATACCATGAAGGAATCCGAGTGGGTTGCCCAGAGAAAGCAGTTAGAGGTCGACGTAAAATTCAATGCTCGGGAAGCAAGGAAGGCTGGGGACAACCTTATTTTGGGGCAACATGAGCTTAGCGCAGTTAAGAGTAGCTTGATTACTCAATAGTTTCAGGTTGAATTGCGCTGACAGGCAAGCTGGAGCTGTTGGAGGGTGAACTTGTTGAAGCAAAGGTGCGCAAGGAAGAACTTCTTAAGGCACAAAGCAAGTGTGAATTCCACTGGGTCGTGCATGGAAGGTTAGAACTAGTGGCGTTGATGTAGGAGACTACTGCTTCCATCTAGTGAAGCCAGGGTCTTCCCAAGATGAGGTTACAGATAAAAAATGCATTTACCACCATGAAGTCCAGCAACATGACTTTCCTTAGTTGTAGCTCTCTTACTACCACCTCTAGCCTTATCTTCCTGATCAGGAAACATTTTTCTCCGCTGAATCCGATCAGCAAGTAGTCAGAAGACGTTAGGCTCATTTCCTTGAGGTCCATACTGCGGAATGCGTTGTAGAACAAGATGTTGAAAGAGCTTACCATGTCAACCAGGGCCCTCTTCACTTCCCATCTTGCAATAGAGATCGAAATGACAAGAGCGTCATTGTGCGGTGCGCGGATGCCATCGAGGTCCTTATCTGTGAAGATCAAGGTCGGGATGAGGCTATGCACTTGCGAGTAATATATGTGCCTGTCCTCGTTTGTGGGCTGTGTCCGCAACTCAAAGAGTGTCCGCTTGCGGGACCTGTTTGATTGTTCTTTTTCTGATCCAACCCTGTGAAGGATATATTATGCTCGGAGTCTCTTTCTCTATCTCTTTGACTCCCTCTCCCCTTTCCCTGATTCGATTTTGTTTCTCTGAACCCAGGGAATCCTTTAGTTTGCCCTTGCGAATCTAGTACTCGATCTCATACCTTAGACTCTTACATTCGTTTGTGTCATGGCCACCCTCCTTGTGGTATGAGCAATACTTGTCGTTGTTGCGTTTGGAGGGGTCTTTGCACTGCTTTGGGGGCCACTTTAGATATTCCCAATTTTTCATGGAATTAAGGACGTCTAACAAGCTAGAATTGAGGGGGGACATGGATCTGGATCCAACATAGTTGGAAGATTTCTCTGGCCTGGCACGGCTAGAGTCTGACCCTGTTGCCGTTGCGCTTTCGCTTGTTCCTTTTTTCGACTTCTTGCATTTTCCCTTCATTTATGTCCCTAGAAACAGAGGGTTTCTTTTATACTTCAGTTTCCTTCTTTGTTGTTCTCATTTTCTCCAGGGTGATGTACCTCTGGACGCCTTTCAAGAGTTCTGCCATATCCAGGGGTTTCTAAGGTGAGAAAGTCGTAAAACTTTCCCTCCTTTAGGCTAGTTGTAAAAGCCGTCATAGCTGTGTCATCGCTGCAGACGTCAATGAGTGTTAGCTCCTCATTGAAGCGCATGACATATACCCTTAGCGTTTCATTTGACTTCTACCTCAAGAGTTATATAGTGCAGGTTTTTCCTGATCCGCTGGCTTTCGACAAAGTGTGTCAGGAATTCCTTAGCTAGTGACTTGAATGAGTCAATCGACTTAGGCGGGAGGCTGTGGAACCATGTCAGGGCCGATTTTTTCAAGCCGGTAGGGAACGTCCTTCACATCACCGACCGGAACCTTATTTGAGCACCATTACATGCTGATAATGACACAAGTGATCGAACGGGTTGTTGGTTCCGTCATAGAAATCGAGCTTTGGAGGGCTGAACTTTTTGGCAGAGCCCCATTCATGATGCGGTCCATGAACGGGGGAACAGAGAGGCGGTACAGTATGTCTGGGTCATGAGCCCCTCGACGAAGGGGGTTCTGTGGGGCTAGCTTGTCTACCCTGAAAGTCAGATCCGTGTTGATCGCGCCACCTCTAGTCTAGTGAAAACTAGCAGTTGATTGACTTTCATGTGCCTCCTCTCTATTGTCCTCTAGAGATTGAAGTATGTGTTGCTCCTGATCTCCATCAGCTGGTGGAAGGTTATGATGTATGAGAATCTCTACTGCTTTAGCGATCTGCTGTATTTGTGATGACATCAAATCCATCTTGGGATTTGTCATTGCTGCTGCTACTGGCACGGGGGTGTGAGCTAACTGCCCTTGTGTCACCGGCACCGTTATGAATGGTGGTATAGGACCAGTCTGAGCATTTGACGTGTTCCCCCGTTCTCCATTGTCGCGTGATCTGGTAATCACCATCTTTTTGAATTTTGATGAGAGATGATGTTGGTAATTGGTTAGGAACTTTGTCATCCCCACAGACGGTGACAAATTGATGCAGTCGATTTTCGATCCCTGCTTGACCTTGACTCGCTGATCTGCACAAGGAATGCATGTGAGCCACGGACCACCATTGTGGTGGCTGATGGCACTCCGATGCTAAAGTCAGACAGGGATCTGAGGAAGGCTTAATGTTGTAAACAGGAAATTTGTAGCATACCTTACTTTACCAATCTCATATCTTATTTATAGTGCTGGAATCCTGGTTCGATCAGGCCATCAGTGGCGTAGTTTAGGGAAGAAGATCTTTGTGGAGATTCTTCTCTAATTAGGAGTCGTGTTGTGGAGGGAAGTTCCCCTGTTAGACTTGTGCTCCTAGATACGCGAGAGATAGTTCTCAATCGGAGTATTATCCATAGATGGAAGATTCCATGTACGACGTATACTTTGGTATTTGCTTCCAAGTTGGTGCTGCTGGAATGCCTGTCCAAAGTTGATCCTCGAGATACTTGCCTTAATAGGTCTTACGGGTATTGGGGATGGTTGTGAGATGTGTGGGCTTAGCAAGCTGTAGTAATCTAGGTCAGTCTGGCGGACTGCGTTGTGCGGGCTTGAAACTGCTTGGGCCGGATCAGTGTTGGGCTAGCGTTTGGGCCTGTTATTCCTTGAGATCATCATGACATGTGTATGGTGTAGAAGAGTGGACGTTTTGGTGTATCACCAGTCGCGACATTGATCTATTGGCTGACTTTGTTTTCTCGATTGATAAAGGAATGAATTCTGTTAAAGCTTGAGCCTTTAAAGTTGTTTTCGGCCAGTAGATCAAGTCGTATTGGCTCACTTCTATCGCTCATTTCATGAGGTTTTGACAAGCATCTGGCAGGAAGTTGTGCCCCCAACTCTTCACAGATGAGAACTGAGCTAACTACTACATTTGAAACTGCCATGTAGATGTACAGGTTCTATCTTGAATTTGTCTGTTGATCTACTTAAGAATTGATCAAAAGTTGTTGCTATACTAATGAGATTTTGAATTT
The DNA here is from genome assembly GCA_963556465.1 of Berberis vulgaris. Taxonomy (NCBI): domain Eukaryota; kingdom Viridiplantae; phylum Streptophyta; class Magnoliopsida; order Ranunculales; family Berberidaceae; genus Berberis; species Berberis vulgaris. Next base: position 16,203,482 of record OY747126.1, on the reverse strand, counting down.
CTTTTGGAGTTGATGGTGACTTCATGTCAAGTAGTGGTCTTTTTTGCTTTTATGATTCCCAAACATTGTGTATGTTTGTTGGTATGCTGACTTAGAAATATTTTCATTGTGCATGTCAAGTAGTGTGATGCCTGCCACGGGGCTTCCGATGCCAAAGTTAGAGCAATGCCTTTAGGAAAATATTTTATTTCTATGTATTTGAAGAGAGAATTGTGAATCAAGAAAGAGTTGCCTTTAGATGGTTGTATGTTTGGCTATTTATAGAGGCTTAACAAGTAAACTGCTGGTAGATGAGTGGGACACATGGCAAATGAGTGAGTCATATGCTTATAGGCGGTTGTAACTTTTCTTTGGTAGTTGTATCATAGATAGTTGTAACATTCCGTTGGTGGTTGTAACTTCAAGTTTAGAGACACCTCTCCTGGAAGCTTGTGTGCTCAGCTGAGCATAGTAGTCAACATCGAACACTACTCCTTTACTGAGAAAAGAGTGTCTGCTAAGTTGTATTGGGCTTAGACTTGGGCTGCATTGGGCCCAAACTCGGGCTATCTCTATTCGTAACTTTCGGAGATAATTTTTGGTATTTTCGGGAACATCCCAAATCTTTGGATTTTCTTATCCTGTTGGGCTAAGGATTTTTTTTTCCTCCCACAGCCGCACTTTCCTCGTCTATATGAATTCTATCAATTATTGCACGAACGATCAGAATGTCGATGATGAGTGCGTCTTAATGTCGTAGATCAAGGCCCTGCAGGTCACTTTTAGTGTAGTCGATCATATGATTTTCGGCTGAGGAGCTAGTGCTGGGACCATCAACTGAGGAGGTGATTAAACTTGGGAAACCGAAATTGCTTGTTTGATTTTTCGCTTCCTTTCATTATTAATGAAACCAAAGAGTTCAAATTCAACGAAAATTTCATTGATTCTTATGACTTTCTTTGGGGGTTCTTTAGCTACATTTCTCTCATCAATTTGCTGAATGGATTTTTTGCTACATATTTTGTGCAATGCCTTGCTTTGAATAACTCCTCAAGATGGTCCTTCCATGCTTGACATTCTATTGTAAAATGACCAATGACTCCATGGAATGGACAATACTTATTCAGATTTCTTTTTGTAGGATCTTATTCATTGGTGGCAGTCTTTTTAGTCAATGTTGATTTTTTTATCTCATGGGGAATTTGACTGATTGGAACAAAGAACTCTGGGTATTTTTTACTGGTAGAGGAGTTTGTTGTTGGGGAGCGTGTTCTACGCTTGTCACCCGTGTTCTTTTTACTCTCTTTTTTATTTGCATTATTCTGTGTAGGTTGGCAATCTTTCTTGAATGCATCTGATACCACAATACTATTTTTTTCATAATCCCACAATGTGTAACGTTCTCCATGGCGAAGATTTTTGCAAGAGTTTTGCCTAGTTTCATGATTAACTCGCCATACAATGGATGATCTACGGGCAGGCCCTTCCTGAAAGTTGAGGATGCAATTTGGTCATCACACCCAACTATGCTTGCTTTTTCTGCCTTGAATCTTTTGATGAAGTCTTTGAGCGATTCATTTGATTTCTTCTTTATGTTGAAGAGGTGGTTAGCGTGTTTTTTGACGATTTGGTAGGATGAATATTCTTTGGTGAGATTGGAGGTCAAAGTGTGGAATCGATTTTGGACTACTTCTTGTAAATTCATAACAAATACTTTGCACATAAGTGGGTCATCATTTTTATGTAGAGTCGTGACGCTTCGAAAATGCTTCAAGTGTCTCTCAGGATCAGAATCTCATTTGAAAGGGGTAAAGGTTGGTGTGGTAAATCTTGTCGGTGGAGGTACCCCCTTCAATGTTATCTATAAAAGGTTAAGTGTTTACCATTGTTACTTCTTTGTGCAGAACATCATCTGGATTTCCCATAACTTGTAAGTTCCACAACTGCTCCTTGACCATTCGTGCCACATCTTATGCCCCCAATGAAATGGGCGTATTCTGTTGATCAATTGTATGGTGGTTTCGGTTATATGCAGTAGATGACTCTTCATATCCCGAGTTTGATTGTGACTTACCTGCATGTGAATGAGGTAGAGTCTCAACGGGATTCGCCTGAAAGCTTTTCCAGATTTGACGAGCCTTTGAATGTGGTATGTGGGACAAATTAGTGTAATGATCTAGATATTTTCCTCTGTGTTGTTCGCATCCATCAGGATACTGTCTTCCATGCTGACCACTTATATCTGGCATCATTTGCGGCCCTAGCCTTGAGTGCACAGTTGCTTAAGAGCCCAACCTTGAGAAGACTCTCGTTTGATGCCCGAGCCTAGAGTGCACATTTAATCGTGGCCCTAATCTCGAATGAATGCTTCCAAAAGGATTATTTCCCCTCGATGGATGACTACTTCCACTCCCATGCGCATGGTTTACTGATAGATGGCAATGTGTCATTTGCCTTGGTTGTTCTCTCACCAATCGCTCTACCACCCGAGTATGTTCCTCCAATATTTTAGTCAGATTGGCGATCTGACCTGCAAAATTTTCTTGTTGTGTCATCTTCATTTGGCTTGGTTATTGGGCAGAAGGTTGCAATTGATGGTCAGCCGGCGATGATAGACCTACTGCTAGTGGTAGTCCGACCGGTAACGACTGAACCCGTGGAAACGATGGCGGCCTAGTACGAGCAATGGACTATATCCATTATGTTTGCTAGTTTATTTTCGAGTCCCACTATTGTATTGAAAAGAACTTTAAAAATAAAAATATTTGTAAAAGAAAATTTAAAGTGAATGAATCAAAGATTTTTTTTTTATGAAAAGAAGAGAGCATGCAATAATTTGATTCAAACTTTCATTGAAAGCCCAAATTTGTAAATGCAAATTTCCACCAAATCATGTGTTGATTACAAAGAGCAATCTGCATAAGATATAAATTAACTCTCGACACCGGTGTGGTGTCTGCCATGAGGACTCCGATGCCAAAGTTAGAATATTGCCTTTAGAAAAGTGTTGATTTCTATGTATTTTAAGAAATGATTGTAAGGAAAGTGTTACCTCCAGATGACTTTGTGTTTGACTATTTATAGAGGCAAAACGAGTCAACTGCTGGCAGATGAGTGAGACACGTGACATATGAGAGATGTGTGGCAGATGACTCTTGCAAGCGATTGTAACTTCTCTTAGGTAGTTGTAACTTCCATGGATAGTTGTAACCTTCCGTTGGCGGTTGTAACTTCTTGTTTGGAGACACATGTCCTGCAAGCCCGTGTACTCAGCTGAGAATGGTGGTTGGCATCGAACACTACTCCTCAACTGAGAAAATAGTGTTCTATGAGTTTGTATTGGGCCCAGACTTGGGCTTTCTGTACTTGTAGCTTTCGCGGGTAATTTTCGGGCTTCTCGAGAACAACCCAAATCTTTAGGCTTATTTATTCTATTGGGTTAAGGGTTATTTTTTTACTCCCCATGGGATAGTTATGGAGCTGATCTGTATATAAACAATCATGCCAATCAATAAACATTAACGTGATTCAACAGCTTGTAACAATTTGTTCTCTCCATCTTGTTCACTGACAGATCCAATACCTAATGAAATTTCAAACTTGAAGTCTCTTAACAAGCTTGATCTTTCTTACAACCCTTTCAACTGCCCCATTCCCAGTTCAATTGTAAACTTGCAAAATCTTTCGATTTTGAGCATGGTTTACTCCCAACTCAATGGTCCTATTCCACCTGAGCTTGGCTACTGTAAGTCTCAGGACATTGACGCTTTCGTTCAATAGCCTCACTGGGTCATTACCCAAAGAACTGTCTTATCTTCCACCGACTTCGTTTTCAGTGGAAAAGACCCAACTTTCAGGTCCTTTACCTTCTTGGATAGGAAACTGGACTCATATCAATTCACTTTTACTTTCGAGCAATGGGTTTACTGGCAACATCCCTCCTGAGATTGGGGAATGTACTTTTCTTAATCACATTAGTCTCAGAGAGAACTCGCTATCTGGTTCTATACCGTCCGAGATTTGGTTCTATACCGTCCGAGATTTGTAATGCAGTTTCCCTTCAAGAGATTGATCTGGACAGTAATTTCATTACGGGTACGATTGAGAAGACGTTTGTCAATTGTAAAAATCTCACAGAGTTGGTTCTGGTTAATAATCTGATTGCAGGTTCTATTCCAGGGTACTTATCTGAGTTTCCATTGAAGGTGCTTGACCTGGACTCCCAACAATTTTACTGGTTCAATACCCATTATTAGTATACGGAATTTGAGCTATCTGAGGGAGTTCTCAGCTGCTAATAACTTCATAGAAGGTAGCCTTCCGATTGAGATTGGAAATGATGTTGGTCTCGAGAGACTAGTGCTTAATAATAATCGGTTGGTTGAGTGGTACACTGCCTAAAGAGATTGGGAATCTCAAGTCCTGAGCAGTTCTGTCCTTGAATTCTAATTTCCTTGAAGGGACTATCCCCACTGAGCTTTGTGATTGCGTTGCCTTAACTACGTTGGATCTTGGAAATAATCACTTCAATGGGTCGAATCAAGAGAGATTGGGTGATCTCCCTCAGTTGCAATGTCTGGTTCTTTCTTACAGTGGGCTCACTGGATATATTCAAAAGAAGTCTTCGTATTTTCAGCAAGTTAATATTCCTGACTCGAACTTTGTCCAGCATCATGGACTGTTTGATCTCTCTTACAATTTGTTATCAGATCAGATACCCGATGAGCTTGGTGACTGCATTGTAGTGGTGGACCTATTATTGGGTAACAATAGGCTCTATGGTGAGGTTCCTAGCTCCTTATATGGTATGACCATCTTACGATACTCGATTTGCCTGAAATTTGCTTCACGGTTCAATCCCCGTAGAATTTGGTCGCTCAAACAGGCTGCAAGGACTCTCTCCTGGCCAATAACCAGCTCACAGGAATCATTCCTTGCAGTCTTGGTCATGTAACTAGTCTGGTGAAGTTAATTACTTAATTTTATCTGGGAACAAGCTCTCTGGTTTGATCCCATTCTGCTTTGGAGACCTGAATGGGCTTTGCTCATTTGGATTTGAGCTGGAATGAGCTTACAGGTGAGTTGCCTCCTTTGCTCTCAAACATGGTGAGCCTCGTTGGCCTATATGTTCAGCTGAACAGACTGTCTGGTTCAGTAGATCATCTGCTTCCGAGTACACCATAGGGTGGACAATTGAAACTCTGAACTTGAGTAGAATTTTATTTAGTGGAGATGTGCCAAGCTCTCTAGGAAATCTCTCGTATTTGACTTATTTGGATCTTCATGGAAACTTGTTTAAGGAAGCCATTCCACCTGACCTCAGTAACTTTAAGCAGGTACTCTGATGTTTCAAGAAATAGGCTCTCTGGGCAGATACAGAAGAATTTATGTCAACTTTCAAATCTGGTTTATTTTGATCTATCTGATAATAGATTGGAAGGGCCAGCTCTAAAAAGTGGGATCTGCAAGAACTTTACAAAGATATCATTTTCAGGGAACAAAGGTCTGTGCGGGGGAATTTTGGATTTGGATTGAAATGAACTTCAATGGAAGGCCTGGGATATTTGAACACATGGGGAATTGCAGCAATTGTAGTTGGCAGTGCGCTTGCTCTTTTAAGTTTCTTGTATGCTCTCATGAAAAGGAAGATGAGTAATGGAAAAGAAGGTGATTCTTCATAGGATGATGAAAGCAAGTTAAAGAGTTTGATCAATCCCGATCTCTATTTACTGAGCACCAGCAGCAACAGGTCGAAAGAGCCTCTAAGAATCAATGCGGCAATGTTTGAGCAGCCTCTTGAAACTAACCTATGATGACATTGTCGAAGCAACCGGCAACTTTATCAAGACAAACATTATTGGAGATGGTGAACTGTTTATAAAGCCATTTTGCCTCGGAGAAAACAGTTGCAGTTAAAGAAGCTAAGTCAAGCAAAAACCCTAGTGTTTTCCCATACATTAGCTATAAGTCGAGACAAATAGTTGTTTTTATTTTTATTTTTTTTATTAATCCATTCGCGAAGGCTATAGGGTTAATCAAACCAGATCAGAAGGCTACAATATTATTACCACTTAATGTTCTCATCTCTCGAACCCACAAACCTCTCACAAAGAGAGTGGATGTCCAACCAACTGAGCTACAATTGGTGGACGACAAATAGTTGCAGTTGCACATTATCAAGACAAACATTAGTATTTCTCACACCACTCTACTCTCCTACATCACCTACTTTCTTTTTCACACTACCATACTTTTTCACGCCACCTATATAAACAAAAAAACCAACATGTTTTTTCTCATTTAAATCGAAATGTGATTCCTCCCTCTCCCATTCAAATCTCTTCTCTCTACCACATTCAAATCTCTTGCAAATCTCTTCTCACATTCAAATCTCTTGCAAATCTCTTCCTCTCCCTCAAAATCTCTTTCATCTTCCTCAAAATCAAAACCCTTAAAAATTGAACTCCAAATCACAACCTTCCTCAAAAATTTCATGTGCAAATTTTGTACAGTATGTACATCACCTTCATGTAACTTCCAGAACGTAATCACCTGACAGAGACGAAAAATCATAAGATTGCAAGGTATGTGAACGGACTGAAACCTTACATTCAATAAAAGATCGGGTTGCAGTATTTGTTTACCCTACAATAGGCCATTGACATGGCGTTGAAGGCAGAATTAATTGAGAATGAGGGATGTTTGACTTCCTTTCTGAGGAATACAACATAATATTTCGATGGCCCCGTTGTTTCACCAGCAAATAAAGGGAAACTCGTGTAGCATAGTTCTGGACGATCAAAACCTGCATTTTTTTCTTTTTGAGGATCTAGGGAACAAAGTAGTAATACTATCAACAAATGGCAGAACATAAACCCAACCCGAAGGGAGAATCCATATGTCAAACCTACAACAAACATTTGTTATAGGTGCAACAAACCTGAGCACTGTTCCAACGTCAGTCCTAAGATAAAACAAGCCAATTTACGAAAGGCTAACAGTAAAAATCATGATGAAGAATAAGACGAATGGGATTTCAATCATGACTATGCAACGGCTGAATTCGCAGTAGAGAAAGGTATGAAAATGCATGCTTTGGTTTTACATCAAGCGTTGTTGACACCAAAAAGAAGCAGGGCAATGACATAGCATTTTTAGATCACTTTGTTCAGACAACAGAAGCTACAAAAAATTTGTGTCATAGAAATTGGTGGAGTATTTACAGTTGCCTTCATAGCCACATAGCGCACCATATTCACTTGATTGGGTGAAGAAATGATCATCCGTTCGTGTTGCTAAGACATGTCACGTGACATTATCCATCGGTAAACATTATAAAGATGATGTATTATGTCATGTAAGCGATATGGATGCTTGTTGGATTTTATTGGGTCGTCCTTGGCAATATGATTTGGATACTACATTGAAGGGTCATGACAATGTCGTGATTTTCAGTTGGAAAAATCATAAAATTAATATGGCTACTATATCAGAATCTGAGAGTTTGCCTAAGGGAAAGCTTTCTAGCTTTCTGACTTTGACTGACAGTGAGCGTGAGATTACCGAGTCAATCAAAGAATCTGATGTTTTCTCTCTAGTGGTAGTAAAAGGATTGTTGGTAGCAATCAAAGAAGAAAAAATAATTTCTATTGAAGTGCAACAGTTATTGGGTGAATTTGATGAACTTATTTCAGAAGAGTTCTCTCAAGGGCTTCCACTTGTGAAAAATATACATCAAATAGATTTTGTCCCAGGCAGTAGCATACCAAATCTGCATCATTACCGTATGAGCCCAAAGGAGAATGAAATTTTGCGGAAAAAGATTGAAAAGTTGTTGCGGAAAGGATTTATAAGAGAGAGTATGAGTCCAGGTGCAGTACCTGTCCTTCTAATTCTGAAGAATGATAATACTTGGAGAATATGTGTCGATAGTCGATAAATCAACAAAATCACTATAAATTACAGATTTTCTATACCTCGTTTAGAAGACATGTTGGATGTGCTTGAGGGTTCGAAGAAGTTCACAATTCTAGACCTGCGAAGTGGATATCACCATATTCGAATCAAGCCTGGAGAATAATGGAAAACAACTTTCAAGACCAAGGATGAATTGTACAAGTGGTTGGTGATGCCATTCGGATTGTCCAACGCACCTAGAACCTTTATGAAACTTATGAATCGGGTTCTCCGTCCTTTCTAGGTTCCTTTGTAGTATTTTATTTTGATGATATTTTAATCTACAACAAAAACCAAAACGGAACAACTAGTTCATTTGAGGAAAGTCTTAGGTGTGTTGAAAGAACATAAGTTGTTTCTAAATTTAAAGAAATGTACTTTTTGCACTCATAAGATGATGCTTTTTGGTTTTGTTATTGGTGAGGATGGAATACAGGTAGATGATGAGAAGGTGAAAGCAATACATAAGTGGCCTACTCCGAAGTCAGTTTCTGAAGTGAGAAGTTTCCACCGGTTGGTAACTATATACAGGTGATTTGTGTGGCATTTCAGTACCATTGTAGCACCTATCACGGAGTTTTGAAGAAAGGTAAGTTTAGTTGGGGGGACAAGCAAGAAAAAAGTTTTTCCCTTATCAAAGAAAAACTTTGCACCTTTCCGGTTCTAGCTCTCCTTAACTTTAAGAAAGTTTTCGAGGTCAAATGTGATGCTAGTGGAGTGGGAGTAGAAGTTATACACAATTGGTTAGAGACAACAACGCTATGGTTAGAGACACTAACCACTGTTTATACAGTTGTCTCTAACCAAGTACACTAATTTTTGTTAACTGTACTTGGCAGCAGTTTGAGGGCAATAGCAACATAAACAACAGCACAACCATCTCTGATGTTATACACACCCACGCCATCCACGTTCCACCACTACCATGCAGCAAATCAGGCGACAACGGTGTTCCATCTCTTATCCCATTTTCTTTATTTTTTGTTTCATATTTAATTATGAATTGCAATTCAATTATGATTAATATATCTAGGTAATTCTCTTTTTAGCTAGGGGTGGATTCGAAGCCCCAAACATATGCTTTATGGATTGATTAAATTCAATATTTCTTTTCTAGTTAGTGAATGTGTTTTGCTTAACTGTTTTATCGAGAATTTGTATTTGTATGTTTGTTAAGGTGGTCAACTTAGTAAGCATGTAAGGATTCATTGCTAGAGTATAGGAGAGTTTTACCTAATAGTTATGAACTTATATTCATAAATAGCAACTACCAATGGACATTTATTTGTTAAGTAAAATCTAAGTTAAAAACAAGATGTGATTCATACGTGTAATTGCTTAGTCAATGTTCAAATTTTCCATAGAACTTAATGGTCTCTGATTGTTTATCAAACTTGCAGTTCATGTAGATAGCATTAAGAAAAGCAAGGATTGTTATTTCGTTTTCTGAGGTAATTTTGATAAGTTGATTTTAAGAAATATTTCATTGTGTATAGAAAAAATGTAAAAACTTTGGTAGTATTAATTTTGAAGTTATCTATATAATTTAAGCAATTTAAATTCTTGCGTATTAGATAAAGAACCCAACAAGACTAATAATATCATACAAACTATGTATTGCATAAAAATCACTCATATAAACAAAATTATAATACTAACTAAGGTAATAGCGGGTTAAAATGTACGGAAATTGAGATTAGCTTGATAAAATAAATAAATATTTCGGATTTCGAAAGAAATTTCAGTAACTCAAAAAAACTTCGTGAAATTTTGACATTTTTCGAGAAATCACATTCTTTGACATTGAGTTTAATACAACGAATTTGGGAAAATAATAAGATTAATTACTGCAGTCACGGTTGATTTTGAGCATTGTCATTCACTACAAGAAAACTGTATTTTAGCGACGGTCGCCAAAGGTATTTAGCGACGGTTGAACAACCGCCGCTAATAAAGGCGTCACTAGGGTATTCAGCGACGGTTTTCAGCAACCGCTGGCATAACCGTTGCTATATACAAACCGTCACTAAATACCATATAGCGACGGTTGCAACGGTCGGCAAAATCTGATGAACTGTACATTTTTTTGCGACGGTTATTAACCGCCGCTAACATTCATGAACACACAGACGGTTATAACCGCCGCTAATTCTCTTTGATTTTTTTTTTTTTACCAAAAAAACCACATTTTTCAACCTGTAGTGTTTTCTTTTCATAGGGTGAAGATAATCTATCCAACATGTGCACAACTTCTAAATTCAAATAAAAAATCAAATATAAATGACAATAAACTCTGATACCATCACACATTAAAAGGGACCTTAATTTCATTTCAAAATCAATATTACATGGTCTAGAGAAAACTACAAATTAAATTGTTACATATTCTCAATGTTCACATCTAACAACCAAAACCAAAATTGTACAATAGCTGACTAGTTAGCTTAAAAGAAACTGAATTACGAAATGCTCCACAAGCTTTGGTGCTCATCATTGATCATGTTCTCCCTGCAATGGAGAATCATAAAAAAATATGAGAATATTTCACCACAAAACCAAAACAAAGGAATTCAATAACAATAAATTGAAAATAAAATCATATTTCAATCATAACTGACCACAATCTTAATTGAGGAACACTTGCAGCATAGACATAACATATACCTGATTATCATTGCCACCCGATGCAAGTTCCTTGTCATCGTGAGACCATTTCAACCCACAGACCTGATAGATGGAATCAAGGAGTATTGTTGTTAGCTCACATACAGTAATACATATACAGTTTTGTAATGAACATAAACAAACTAATAAAGGGGTCACCTCAGACTTATGACCCACGAGCTTGCTGATGTAGTCACTTGAAACACGAAGATCATGGTTAAGTATGTTTCGATTTCTGCTTCCTGAAGACAATATGCGTGAGTTCCATGCCAAAACACCAGCTCTTGTTTGATGACCGCCCATGGTTCGAATTTTCTTGCATGTTGCGCCATCCCATACCTGTCACGCATTCACAATGCCAAGCAAATCTAAACTGTATATCTGGCTGGATTGAAAAACCAGTTAGTCTATCTTATGTTATGAGTCTATGACTACATATATAATATATAAACATGTTGCATTTTCTCTAGCTGGACTGACGAACAAAAATGTTGATACAGAACATGTTGCACGTATAGCTAATTTACCTGAACTTCACCAAGATCTGTCCCAACAGATACATATGATTCTTCACTAGTCCATTGGACTGAGCTCACACTATCATTAGGTCCCAAATCACACAACTTTGTGACCTGAATAAGAATTTTATCAAATGAGACTGAGAAGTATCAAGTAAACAACTGCATTTGTACAATACTTGGATGCTATACTTGCTAAATTAAAAGCAAATATAAATGACACTATACTCAGTTATGTGAGTATAATTCCATATATTTGTCAATTGAAAAATGATAAATGACACTATACTCAATTGAAACTCAGTTATGATTACATGATAAATGACACTAATCAATTGAAAAATGTGTTAGTATATTTGTATTATTAATTTTTACAAAGCTACTACACTGGAGCAAAATTATTAATTTTTAGAAAATGGGATTGAAAAAAGCACCTCACTTGGTTCAAACCAAACATCTGGACTAATATTTTCTCCATAACGATAATATGACTGCAATTGACATAAGAATCAAGATCAAGTTCAAAACATATGGACAACACAAGATAATCAAATCAATATAGATTTTCCACAAAATAAATTACCTTCGGTGCAGGGATAACTTTAGGACATAAACTATTAGAGTGCTCTTCAAGCATGGCTTCAGAAAACCCAGTGCCTGATCCGACCGATGAAATTCTCACGTTATACAAGGTACAAATTTGTATTAGAAATTTGATATCTAGCAAAGTACTCAGAAATCATTAAACAAATGCAAATGAACCACTTACCGATTTTGCATATACTTTGGTATTCATCCTGATTCACAAACAATCATATCTAACATTTGGTGAAGGGATTGATAAACAAAAACAAGGGATTGCATATACTTGTCATATCTAACCTGAACTACTTCCAGTGATAATTGTAACTGGTCTATTTGATGCCAAGAGTTGCAGCTCCTGCTTCAAGCAGTTAACCTGTAAAACCAAAAACAGTTATATCATCATCTACACTCTCCTATAGAATCATCAGCTCAAGCATATTCAATAAATCTTAATAACAGAAAGTGAAGAAATGCTTTCTTATAGGTTGAAAGAAGGTGACATTATCCACCTTATCTTGGAGAATCTCTTCAACGGAAAAATCGTTGGGTCCAAGAAAATACTCCTCAATGTTCTCTTCAACTATGCAAGGGGTGCCACCATTTACATAATGAATTTCGACTTGCCTCCTTCCCGTAGTTTCAAAAATTGCCCTCATAGTGATCACTGGTCAATCTTCTATATTTCCTCTGTTATTGATTCAAATAACCCTTTAAATCCTCTCCTGGGCTTAGGAGCATCAAAAGTCAGTCAACAATAAACAATTGAAAAATAATTAAATAAAAAACTAACCAAAGCAACCCATTGAGCAATCACCTAATCACATCTTTTGGGTCTTCTTTCTACATCTTTTCTTTCTTATTAGTTGATGAATTAACAAGTCTTAAGTAGATATGACTTTACAATCACCCCTATCCATTTCAATCATTGATGCAGATACTGATTTATTCAAATACCACCTAATAGAGACTGCAGTAATCAAAACATTAACAAAACTTAATGGCATCAAAAGGTTCTCTTGTTGACCCATGGCATCAAAAGGTTCTATATGCCAACATTAACAATAAGAATTAGATCTGTAAAGACAAGGCAAACATACGTTGTACCGTATGCATAGATTCCTCTCAGAAGGTTCTCTTGTTGACCCATGGCATCAAAACTTTCATGGACTTCATCATATGATGTAAATAAATCTTTCCCATCTAAAGAAAACATGCTCCATCCATCCATTAAACAAATCAAGCATGAGTTACAACAGTGTCAAAACAAAAAAAATTCAGAGGATCAAACGCTTCCAAGACAACTCAAAAAATGGTGAAACATAACAGGAATCAAAGCAAGAAAAATACTTACAATTCACTCATGTTCAAATCATACTGTCGCGCATCAAATTGTGACCCTTCTGGTGCCAATCCCGCCATGAGTTAAACATATCATTAGACGCATTGTTAGATTCCAGATTGCATCATGATCATAAGGCCTTGCTCACCAAGTTTTAGGCCTAAAACCAAGGAAGCAAACATGTAATAAAAAGGAAAATTGAACACATGCCTAATTCACCAAGGAAATTCGTAAGGCCTATAACAAAATAGCCTTAAGAACCAAAATGACTAAGGAGAAGCAAAGAACATGAGCATTGATGTGCATATTAACTTACATGACCAACAACTCCAAATAAGCACATCCAAACCTCCCTGCTGCCATATACCACTGCCCAGCCACATCCACAGCACGACACAACAACAATACTTGCTTGTTAGCACCGTCCAGCCAACTCCAAGCACCACCCAAATGAAGCAAAACACCCGCAATACCTGAAACAGCAGCACCACCTGCAGCTATACCAGCAGCAAACCTCGCAAGTCACGTTCTGGCCGAGATGATCATCACACAATTGCAAGCACCGTCCAAGACACTGCCCAGATAAACCATCCAGCACCGTCCAAGAAGCACCAAGAATCCCAAAGCTTTAGCTCTTGTAAACCCTTGAATTTCAGAACCAAAGCTCGCAAGCACCGCCTGAATGCAAACACCGTCCAATTGCAATCCCTGTCCATTGCACCATTCAAGCAGCACCATCCAGGCAGGCCCCGAGCCCCATCTAACACCGTCCATGCAGTCCAGCACTTGCAAACTCGACCACGTCCCCAACCACTCCACTCGCAAGCATCCGAAGCCCCCCAGCCTTCTCCTAAACTTCTCCCAAACTTCTAAAGTTTGATCCCTTTAGCTTGTAAAGCCTCAAGCCGATCAACAACACAACCTCCCTCCTCAATTTGCCTCCCAGCAAAGATCAACCTCAACCCATCATCGTAGATCTGGTAGAGATCTTGAAAAGAGCTTTAGAGAGGAAGACGGCCAGAAGATGAGCAATGAAGGGAGGAAGAGGCAGAGAAGAGAGGAAGGGTTTGCTTTGGTTTGGTTAGCAAAACCATAGGGATAAGGTTTGCTTTGCAAAATGGATAATGGGTTGGGCTTTACTTTCTTTGGGTTCCCTAATAAATCGGTTTGGACTTTTAAGGTTCTAAATTCTTTGGGTTCCTAATAAATCGGTTTGGACTTTTAAGGTTCTAAATTTATCAAATTTAACGACGGTTACAACTGTCGCCATTTACTAGAACCGCCGTTAAATAATATTAAACCACGACGGTCGAACAAACGTCGTTGAATAAAGTATTTACTGGCGGTTTTTCTAAAACGTCGCTACATAACCGCCGCTAAATTACAGTTTTCTTGTAGTGATTCACGAGCTGGTAAATGAATTGTTGACGTTTAATTTATGAGCATGTGTTTGGTATGTGGACATAGAACCATTGGTTACTTTCTCATCATCGATTCTCCTTGAAGTTTTTATTATTCTTGCATTAATTTTCTTAGTGATTTTCTTAGTATAAAATAAATAAATAAATCCAACTGACCACCATTTCTTTGTTTATTTAGTTGGTTGTCTCAGTTTTACCCTTAGCGTTAGTTAGCAAACTTGTTAATCTCCGATTTAGAGCGATCCCATTTATTCTTTACTACGACTACAGTAACAAATTTTTAAGTTGTGTGCTAGTAAAATAGCGCATCACATGCCATGATCACTTGAAGAGTACAACAGTGTCATTGCCCATGTCTTAAATTGCTAAGTTGATAGATCACACATGATGATGACAGAATTATATATAATTGTAGATAATGTAGGGTCCCTGCAAACATCTTAAGCACTTTTGTAATCGCAAGAAACAAAACCGAATCAAAATCAAATCATTTGGGCCAAAGAAAAACTTCTCAACCAAACTTTCTTTTTTTAAAGCAAAACGAAAATGAACTTTTACCTATAAAAAGAAAAACCTTCATGGACGCTGTGACGTGGGCATTGACCTAAGTATCCCCCTTAATACGAAAAGGAACAAGGCATTTTGTATGTGCTCTTCAAGTGTAGTTGACTAGCTGTTTGATTCCAGGCGCTACTGGCGTTCTATATATTATGGTTTTTTCTTTCTTAAATTGTTAAATCTGAATATAACATATGATACTAAATTGCCTTCTTTATGGTATAGATATCGCCGCCATATGCGAGCCTTTAGACATACATTCAGATCTTGTTGACATTCAAGAACTTTCTGAACTTTAGACACATTCTGTACGAGTTTTCAGATGAAAAACTCCTGATGAGGGATCCTGCAAAAGAAAAATCTGATCCTGGTATTCAATAGTCTTGTCCTTCAACCAATCTTCAACTTTCAACCAAACCAAGTCTTTCACACCTTAGTGACGACCTGTATCTAGGTGGATTATTGTTTATGTGGATGCAAGCATCTAACTGTGATGATTCCGATGCTTATCATCAGTGCCAATTAATATTTGTGATATATGGGTAGCTCAAATTAACAATTGCTCGTTAGATCCCACCAGATATTACTCGAACTATGTCATATCCAACAGCTGATACCTGGAATGCATTCATGGCAAATAGGTTGGTTTAATCTCCTGTTTTAACAGTCCAGATTCCAGCTGTTTTGAGAAGGGCATTATTTTCTTGTTGCAGACCGAAGAATAACTGCTTCATCCAAATCATCAATTGTTTTTCCCTAATTTAGGCATGAAAAAATTATTGATTAGGACATTTGAGTTTCGTTGACACCAGAAGAAAAAGTAAGGCACTGTAAACGAACTGATGAGAAAGAGTAAGGATGAGCTTGTTGCCTTGTAGTTTAATCTCACGCTCAATAAACAACTTAAGCTTCGAATAAATTTTACCTTTCAAGTTTTATTGAACTAAAATCACATTTAGTTACTCTGGTGTGGTGTAGAGTATGTATTGATGGTGTCAAATATCTCACAAAACTATCACTGCATGATGAACTTGTAAATTATTGAAAAAGAAGAAATTTAGGATGTGCAGCAAGTAGAAACATCCATGATCACTTGAATACAACTAAACAGTCCTTAAATTGCCAGTAAGTGGATATTCAAATCAAATAAGTGGAAAATATGATGTTGACCCAATTGACTACATAATTCAAGCACACATGCAAAATGCAGGTCCCTGCAAATATCTCAACACTTTTCAATCGCACAAACCAAAATGGAAATCAAAATCAAAATCAACTAGTTCTATCATCTCAAATGAAGACAAATGTCTATCCACAGAGGAAAACCTTTTTGTGGACACTATGACATGAGCACTGAATTCAGTGATGGATAGATCCAAGAATTAATAAGAGATTAACAATAGGAGTGTGGAGGTCACTCTAGTTCTAAAAAGACAGCTGCAAAGGTTTTGCAATGTGGCTTTTATTGTCAGACTATTTTTTGTGACACTCGTGCATTTTGAGCTACATGTGATAGATGTCAACGAATGGGTTCCATTTCTTGTAGGAATATGATGTCTCTTACTAAGATTCTCATTGTGCATATTTTTTATGTTTGGGGTATTGATTTCATGGGACATTTCCCTCCATCATTTGGCTATATTTACATTCTTCTAGCTGTTGATTATGTTTCCAAATGGGTAGAGGCGGTACCTTGTAAAACGAATGACCACAAGGTTGTGGTCAAATTTCTGAAAGATAACATCTTCTCTCGTTTTGGTACTCCGTGTGCTGTTATAAGTGATGGTGGTTCTCATTTTTGTAATCGACCGTTTGAACTGCTAGTTAAGAAATACTCCATCACTCATAAAGTAGGTACTCCATATCATCCACAAACAAGTAGGCAAGTTGAAATATCCAATCGGAAAATTAAACATATTTTAGATAAAACTGTTCGATCAGACCATAAGGATTGGTCACAACGTCTGAATGACGCTTTTTGGGCTTATAAGACAACGTTTAAGACCCCGCTTGTAATGTCCCCATATAGACTTGTTTTTTGTAAGACATGTCATTTGCCTGTGGAATTGGAACATCGTGCCTACTGGGCTATCAAAACCTTTAATTTTGATAAAGGTGGGGTTGGATCACATCGTAAGCTCCAACTTAATGAGTTAGAAGAAATTAGGAATGATGCTTACCAAAGTACTAAAATCTACAAAGAACTAACGAAGGTGTTTCATGATAAATCCATTCTTCGCAAGTCCTTTGAACCTTTCCAAAAGGTTTTGTTATTTAACTCTCGGCTTCGTCTATTTTCTGGCAAATTGCGATCTCGATGGTCTGAACCTTACACAGTGAAAACAGTGTTTTCACATGGAGCTGTGGAGATTGTTGATCCCAAAGATGGTCATGCTTTTAAAGTCAATGGTCAGGGTCTTAAACCATTCTTAGAGATGCCTACATCAGAAGTCGAGGTTGATGTGTTGTTATTAGAGTATCCTGTGTACTCAGATTGAGGAAGAATATATGTCGGGCTAACGACGTTAAACCAAGCGCTCCTAGGAGGCAGCCTAGCTTCAATTGTGTCATTATGGTTAGTCTGGATTGATTTTCGAGTTATTTCTAGTTGCATTCTACTCATACTCATTAGATCCGTAACAATGTTGACTCACTTGCCTTTAAAAAAAAAATAATGTTGACTCACAACTGATGCTTGTAATTTTTATTTTTTTTCATTTGTATATTCTTTAGTGTCATGTATTGTTTTTATCAATTTATCATGATGTGTCCACAATTCTTATGTTGTTGAGCGTTCATTGGTGGACGATTTTGTTGAGCGTTCATTGGTGGACAATATCACTCTAACTCTCATCTTTTCTTTTTCCTGCATTTGTCATGATCATTATTTTCTATATTGAGAATAATGTTTGGTTTAGATTTGGGAGTGAGGTTTATGAGTTTTTCTGCATTCTTCAAAAATTTTGAACTGAAATGTATTTCATAATTGACTATTGTATTCTACTCGATCTTCATTGAATACATAGTTAATTATGATTGTGTGAAAATTTTTCGGTTTGAAAATGCATTTAAAATCTAAGTTCATTTCCAATGAAAAGAATGTGCTTTCAAGTATGCCTTTAAATTTGAGAAATACATGCTTTCACTTGTCACTTTTATATATCAATAGGAAAACATATGGTTTGATATTATCTTTAAGTTAAATATATTTCATGATATTTTTTTACTCGACCATTCTTGCACTATAAGGCAAGTTAGCATAATTTGAAGTTAATCAGTAAGATATTAACTAGAAAACCTTATAATAATAGTGGAGATTTAAACCTTGTGAGTTTCGAGACATTCTATTTTTCTTGAGGGTTATTAAATAAACTCTGACTTTTCTGGAGTCCGCATTATTTCGTTGATGATCTTATTCTTGTTTATCTTATTAATTGCTTTGAGAATGACGTTAAAATTGAATTATTACACTAGAAATTCTTGGTTTATTTAGTTGAGATGTCATAATACCGACTAGAGCTTAAGAAGTGATATATGCATTTTTTTTTCTTTGAACTGTTCTTTAGCCTTTTAGCCTACGTAATAATAAATATCCGTTTGCAACCCTTTGAATAGATTTTTTCCTTGCTAACCCCATCTCCATTACCTACTCCAATTATAGAGTAATATCCCATATTATTTTTATTTTTACCCAATGTCTCTGAGAATGTGTATGGTTGATATATTTTTGGAATGGGAAAATAAAAAGAGTTAAAACTAAATATTCCATGAATCCTCGGGACTAAAAATTGTTTCATTGTGCAGAAGGGGAAAACATGTCGTTGATCTTAAAAATAAAAAAAATAAAAAATGATGCTATATATATAAGAAGAAGAAGAATTCTGAAGGAAGAAAAATTAATGGTGTACAACATTGGTTTATTCTTCAGAGCCACACGTGTTTATTAAATGGTGTATCCATTCTAAGAGAATTTTCTCGTATCCTTTTCCATTCTTTTTAGCCCAAATCTTAGCCTCATTACAACATAATAATGACCTAATTGATCTTAAGTAAAAGTCTGGTTCATAGACGCGAAGATTAAATAGACAAAAACTACGGAGTTTGATTCAACATTCTCAAAGTAATTGATATTCCTGTCCATGAGATCATATTTATTTCATTCTTTTAAAAGTCCGTTATTCATGATTATTATATGTGAGATATTTTTGTTTCCATAATTTATTCTCTTTCTCACATATAAACTGAGTGATAACTAACTAATCTCTTAGTGATTCATTTTTGAGTGACAAGAGAGATTTGTAGTCGAAGCGTACTATTCAAATGTTATCTAGTCGTATCTTTACTGAGAAAAATAAAGTTATGTTGATAAGGCCATGCACACACACACACACTTCGAGTTGAGAAGAATTGATGAAATTCATTTAACCTTTGGGTATTATTAAATCGTTGTTAGACTCTTTGATATATTATTGTGATACTGTTAGTTGTTTTCTAGAATTTTTGGCAATCAGATGGTTACTCTGAGGATAATAGATAGAGTAAACAAGTTACCATGTTTTGAAAATTTATTAAGTCATAATGTTTGTGGGTAACATTTCTGGAAACCCTCACGAGACTATAACTCGTCCACTAGAGGTAATCTAGGGGTTTAAAGTCTTGTTGCACGTTTAAGGTAAGTGCAACCGATGATTCCTGCGAAAGTGAGTTAGAATTTTATTTTTATTGTTTTGCTCGAGAACTAGCAAAATATAGGTTTTGGGGTATTTGATATTCACGTAATTATTACATAATAAATCCCTTAATTTATATTTTTTAGTGTTTCAATTAGTATATTTTATTCTAATTATTTCATTTTCATGTGTTTGTAGGAATTTGAACGTGAACGATGAAATCGCATTAAGGCGACAATTTGAAGAACGATAAATTGGTTGATTCTAATGGTGGTACAAAGTAGCGGGTCACATGTCTAAACCTAACCCAAACAAACCTAAGTCCACATAATTTAACCTAAGCCCAAGCTCAAGCCCAAAAGGCTAACCTAGAAACCCAAACCCAACTTAACAAGGAAATGGGATAACCCTATTTAGGTTTAGGTTTCTTTCTTCTTTGCCCTACGCCTCTCCTCTCCTCCTTGGCAGAGACATAGAGACATTCGTCTCTCACCACTAACCAACCACCATAACAACGCCGACCACCGTCGAGCACATCCTCACCCTGTTTCGCACGCCCAACATCCGCCACCACCCTATTCCACTTCGTCTTCCTTCCTGTTCCCTTCCCTGACGCAAACCACGACCACCACCATCTCCCTATTCCTTCGTCTCAACACAACCACGGTCACAGGCAGCGCAACCACCGCACACACCGCCCTTGTTCTTCTCTCCGCCACTTCTCGAATCCTTCATGTTTCCCTCTCTCACGACCATCGTCACAAGCAGCGCAAACAGCCCATGCACGGCCACCTCACAATAGAGCTTCCCCGCGCCACCTCGCAACAGGAAGCACCGCCCCTAATTCTCTAGGCCGTTATCGTCCTCCTTCTCGTATTTTTCTCTCTCTCGTGTCTCTTTCACCATCTCTTTCTCTCTTGCAGGGAGTTTCACCGGAGAAGAAGAACTAGAACGAAATATCAGTGACGGAGTAGGTCGCGGCTCGCTGGAAACGAAGACCAGAGGAAAAGAGGTGGGAACCAACTGTTTTTCAAAATAGTTTCGCTATTCACACCCCGAATACTTGCTCTTTGTACCACCACAGTACACTTGCAGCCCTTCGTGTCGCATGTTCGTGCAAGAATTGATGGATTCCACCTACACCAATGTTGTGACCACCGCCACAATGATTTTCTAGAACCCACGCGCGAGGCGAAGATGAAACCACAGGGTTTCCTAGAGTTTGTCGTATCTAAATTTATTGTTTTCTATATGCCTGAATGTTAAACACAATTGATTTCTGAATTTTAATAATTTGTTTTCACCGATTATATCCGGAATAATTATCTAGATTAATCGGTAGTTAGAATTTCTCTTAATTGATATTCAAAATTTGCTTTAATCAATTAATCTGAATTTGTGATTGTGTGTGTCGTAAGAAGACATGTAATGTTAGGGGTTTAGAATTATTTAAAATAAACTTGTGATTGTATGTGTCGTAGAAAGACATGCAATGCTAGGGGTTTATACCTTAGCTGAAATCAATTGCGAACTTAGATTAATCTTTAGGTTAGTCATGTTGATTCTTGAAAACAATAATTTATATTGCACGAATTTCGAAGAACCTGTGGTGGATTCGATGTCTCGATCCACTCTCTTATCAGTTTAATTTTAGTTGTTCATTTAGTTATTTTAATTTAGTAATTTTCATCTGCTGCAACCCCCAACTCTAAATTAGTTTAAATAAGTCTTAGAATTCGACTGTCTCGTCAATCTTCATGGGATCGACCCATATTTGTCACTGCCTACTAATTAGACAGCCGTACAATTGCAATATTACAAGTAGAGTTTATTAACATATTAATTTAAATCAATAAAATCTCCATTAAATTTTTAACACCGTTGCCGGACACTAGACACGTGTTCCTCCGGTGTATTATTAGCTCCAGACTATAACTGGAATGCTCAGAAGAGTGGAGAATCTCTTGTGCTTAGCCACTGTAGAATCGCGGTAGGGAAATACACAACTAAGAATGCCGTTGGATCTTAATCATCTAATGCAGGCATTTGATCATGTCCTAATGGAAACCAGGATCCAAATTAAATATTTTGAATGTGTGGGGTACATTACAGAAAAAGTGTTGCTCACTACTGTGTCATCCAACAGCTGATACCTAGAATATACCCCTCGCCCGTTTCTTCGCCATTTAGAATTTTCCCTGGAATATAACTTCACCAATACCACAGCCAAATCACTCAAAACCTCTTCCGTTATCACAACAACGATATATAACTAACAATTAGATCAAAGGGCTTTTTAACCAAGCACACCACGAGTGCATTTAGAATTTTCCCTTTATTACATCAGAAACCATTATAACTATCCCATTACATCACCAAACATACCTATATAAAAGCTACTATAAAAAAGAGAATCTGAAAATTAAAACTCAGAACAAAATACATAATATACTTTCATTTCCAGATTATACCCTTTGAAAGGTTGATGAGCCACGTGATTCACAACATTCCAGCACGTGACTCTACTTGCACGGGTATTCTAGATACCTCATCCTGTTTGGCTTGTTTTGGACCTGGTTGATCCACTACCACACTACTACTCACTTACAACCCCTCTCGTTAGATCGACAAGTGTCGTTCATCCACGTCGACTCTGGTTGACTCGAAATCACATCCAACGGCTCAGATTTCACTCCCTCTGATCCAATCTGTTGCTGCTGCTGATGTTGTTGTTCTTGCTCTTGTTCATCCACCTCTTCTCTTCTTGATCGTTTCGAACCAATCGGAACCCCGAATAATCTTGGAATCATTTCCCTCATTTCTTCCTCCATTTTCACTGTATTTTGAGCCACACTGCCCGGCACAGCCTCAAACTCATCCGCAAAACGCCTAATTGGCATCAGATCGAACGGTTTTTCTCCCATACAACCACTGCAACCAACGTTGTTGTTGTTGCTGTTGTTATTATTATTATTACTGTTGTTGTTGTCTTGTTGAGAATTGGCGTAATTTTTCATCAAGAGAAGGATGTTATTACAGAGGCCCTTCATCTGTGTCAATTCTTGATTCAATTGTTGATTCTCCCTTCTCAACCTCTCGTTCTCATCGAGAAGCTCCGATGTAGTCGTGCAACTTGTGCGCGTCACCACAGCTGATACAGACACAGCTACTGGGGGAGAATTCGATGACAGAACCTGTTCCTCTCCAGAATTCGAAGGAGATCCAGTCAGAACCACAGGAATTGCAGCCGCTGGCACTGGTACTCCTGTAGCAGTAACAGTCGGTGATATTTTCCGACGATGTATATCACAAAGAAGACGTTTTTCACCTCTTCTAAAGCAATCATTTACGAATTCCCATCGGTCAGGTACAATTTTCCGAAAACCCTAAAGCAAGAAACAAAAGCTCTATCATTTAATTAAAAAAATTAATAAAAAAAACATGATTCGAATAGATAAATTGAGAAAATATTAGAAAGTGAGTTGAGTGACTCACATATGTATTGAGTTGGCGAACAAAACTGGAGAAGTTGTTGTGCTTGAAATACTTAGGAAGTAGATCTCGAGCGAACTCAGCCGGTTTCCAGACGATGAAGGTGGAACCATCTTCGTTCCATGAAATCACATCGTCTAATGCTGGATCGTCCACTAGTTGATACGTTTTTGTCAAGAAAGGTGTTGGAAGAGATCTGTGTGAATCTCCTCCTCCTCCTGCTGTCGATTCGCCGGTTTGCTCAACCGGCTGTGGCACCATGTTTGCAACCTTTCTACCAAATGAAAACCAATGGAATTTATTAAAATTATTAGAAAATTACCTGCAAATATCGATTCAATTATCAAAGCTGGGTAAAACAAGAGAGAAAATTTGTAATTGGATTAGAGATGGAATAGGAAGAATGTGTTGTGTGAAGAAGGAAGGGGGAGGAGTTTTGTGGTGTTTCTAGAAGGTTCTGAGCGCATTAAATTAGGAAGAAAAAGGAAAGCCCACCAGGTTTAGATTAGAGAATATAAGAAGTAAGAAGAAAGGAAGATAAGAGAAGAGAAAGGAAAGCGCGAGAAGGTACCAAGCTAAGTAGGCAACGTGACGTTTCCTTTCTGGAAGGTTCGTTTTGTTTTGTTTTGTTTAGAAGGACACGTGTCGGTGAAGTCATGGAGATAAGGTTTGCAGTTGGACGAAGCAGCTGTGTTGTTGTATTGGTATTGCGGTATTGTGTTTGTGAAAAGTAATGATAAAAAAACCAAGTCAAAAGCGTAATAGGTGTGTTGCACACTTTTGGCGAATAGAAGAAAAAGGTGGCAGGCACCACTTGAAACCAAGGCGCTTTAAGCGAAACTAGAAAGAGAGAGACAGAGATGGTTTTCTTTGGGAAATTTTTGCTTTTGGCAAGGAGGTTTTGTGGGAATAAATTCTCTAAAAAGAAAGGAATATGGTGAAAAAGGAGTTTGTTTTTACTGGAATTAATGTGGATTAAACCGTAGGGCAGTAGTAATGGGGAATAAGGAATGGAATATTGCCATGATGATTTGTATTTTTACGAGTGGGGGTCAATGGTCTTTGGTCGATACTGTTTATGACCAGTAACATTCACATAAAATGAAAATTTTGTTTAGTATTGAGGAAAAATAAAGCCCATCTGCATTCAACCATAGGTTGAATAATATTTATCACATAAGGCAAAACCATATCGAGCATTTGAGCTAATGCATGAAAATGGGGAGAAATGGTTTGAAGAAAGATTTCTTAAAAATGAAGGATCATTGGGAAAAGTTGTTCTAAGATTAAAGGTGTTATTCGCAATTGAATTAAAGAGTGTAAAGTGTGGGCAAGGAAGTAATAACTCCTAATTTTAAAGTTTCATATGTACGTTACAAGAGTGAGGTTAGAGAATCATGTTTTGCAACTAGGATGATGTGATATTGTTAAAGGAGTTTTTTACAACATCGAAATACACATAAAATCTTTGGAGATTTTATCATTCTTTCGAGATCATACCACATCACCCCGATTACAAAACATGGTTTCCTAACATTGTGGTGAATGCTGATGTCAATGGATAAATAAGTTATGAGGTTCAAATACATTGTGGTGAATGTTGATGTCAATGCCCACATTTTTAGATTTTCTCTCATTGTTATAAACAATCTTGCAATTTATGTCTCGTTTTGTAAAGGTGATAAAAAGGCGTTATCTAACACTTACAATGAAAATTGATATGAGTTTACAGTGACGGGTGTTTGCCATTCCGTTCCGAATGAAATTAAAAGATTGTTCTATCTGAATTTCCAATTCCAACAATATCTCACCTTTTCCCTCCTTTCTGATCACAATCCATCACCACCCTGCCACCGGACCCGCTTACCACCACTGGCCTCTCCTCCCCTTTCTTCCCTCTATTTTAAACTCACCAACCACCAACTTCCCCTCTCACAATCTCTAAGTTCACCCACAACCATCGACCCCCTTTCCCTCTCTTTCTCTGTTTAATTTTTGTCTCCCCACAACCACCAATCGCCCCGTACTAGACCTGGCAATGGATCAAGTCATGTCGGGTCAAGCAGGTTGATGGGTCACAGATACAAGATACGAACACGTTCCATTTCACTATTGGGACAAAAGAACAAAACACAACCTGTTTAGCACTAAAACTTGCTTTGATCTTACCCAAAATGATTGAAAATCATTATGTTAGCCCGAAATTACTTGTTTACTCATCACAAGTCGCTGCGAAATAAGTTGTTTGACACGATAAAGTGTTCGACTCAAAAGTTGTCATATTGACATGGATCAAGGTGTTAAACCGAACATAACCCGACCTATTTAATAGTCAACCCGAAATGACAGGAAGTAAAAATAATATGATATGAACCCATGTAAGTAAAACAGGTTTCGAGTCATGTTATCATGTTTGGGCCAAATTGACATGTCTACCCCCTACCCTTCCTTTCTCACTCTTTGAATTAACCTAGCTAGGGGTGGGCACGAGATGGGATGGACCTCATCCCTAACTCATCCCGTTTGTTCGGGATCGGGACAAGACGAGATAAACATCATCCCGACCTCGTCCCATCCCAAACGGGTTCAGGACGGGATGGGATGAGCATGTACTAAATTTTGGATTGAAAATTTAACATGCAAGATTGAAAATTTTGGATTTACCAAACACACAATTCTTAGAACAACTATATAACTTTAAACCATTGATTATTATTGCCAATTTCATTAGCTTTTACTCCTTTTTTTTGGAACCACTTTTGAAGATAGTCATTTTTTTGTACATTGCTAACGAAAATTATCAATGAGTTTCTCATTTAAAAACTATGAGCTCACATTGTTGTTGTCAAGAGTTTGGAAGAGGAAAAAAAGAACGGAGAGGGTTTGAGTTAGATTCTTTATCTAGGTGGGTCGCATAGAAGCTTGTGAGAATAAAATAATCGTGTTAATAAATAAAAGTCATGTCAACAAATAGTTTCATAGTTTCATACTACATATTTCATATTACATATTAAAAAAATCGGTTCATTTCATCTCGATCCCATCCCACTCTAGATCGGAATGGGATGGGATCAGGATGGGATTGATCAATCCCAATAGAACCCAAAAAATCAGGACGGGATGGGATGCCCTCCCCTAAACCCAGCACAACCACCACCCCCTCATTCATTTCTCCCTTTCTTAGTCTCATTGGGAAGATGAGGAGTTAATCACCGAGTCAACTCGTCAAGATGACTAAATATTTGGCTATTCTAAAAAATTAAGAATTTATATTGATTCAAGTTTTAATTTGGTACTAAAAAATGTTAATTTGGTTCGAAGTACTAAGTTTGAAATTGGGCATGTTTAGCGTTTCTTTCCCAGATGGACAATGACCCGAACGTAATGTCAATGCCCTCTAAGTGTTTATAAATTCAACCCCTCTCCAAATGTGACAAGTTATTATACAGCCAGATAAAAAACTTCAAACTTCCCTTTTCTCATGCAAACAACGACCCATTTTCTTATTTTCCATTCTTCATCGCCACCATAAACACATCTAGACGGACATCATGTCCTTCACAGTCATCGTCCATAGACTACCCTTCGCAATCACCACCATCTTCATTGATCACCAATTTCCATTAACCTGCTTGATGGCTAATGCGTACAAATATTATGAATGCATTAACATGTGTGTATATCGTGTTATGGTCATTTCACATGTAGTAAACTAATAAAAAATTACATAAAAAGAAATCAAAATATACACACACATAGCGAGCATTTAGTGGGAATACATGAACATCATTCACGTGTCCTTTGTTTTACAAGCATGGCAACAACTAGGCTGATTTAGCACCTATGCATGTTTAACTGATGAAATTCCTCTGTGGATGCGAATTTCCAACGGATCACGTGTTGCTCGTGCGGAGCAATTTGCATAAGATAGAGATTAATTTTGACACCGGTGTGGTGTCTATCACGAGGACTCCGATCCAAAGTTAGAATAGTGTCTCATAAAAACACTTATATCTTTATGCACTTAGAAAGAATTGAGATTCAGAAATGTGTTTTAAGAGAGAACTGTGAATAAAAAAAAAGAGTTACCTCCAGATGGTTTTATGTTTTTGTCACGCCCCGATTTTCGAAGAAATGAAAATCCCAAAATTCACGTAGGATTATCCGTTTCCCCAAAACTCGGGACGTGAAAATTCAATAACAACATAAACAAATAGCAACAACAACTAAAACATGATTAAATTACTGAAAAAAATAAAACTCTAACCCGGAGAGACTCTGACGTTGCTAGCCACTAATGAAACTCCAGTAACGCTGTCCAAAAATATCTAAACCTGAAAGGCTAATCGGCTACATTCCCAAAGGAATGTACCCAAGAAGCAAAAGCTCACTTGGGTCAGCAATAAAGCTAGTGTGAGAAATCTTCATCCCAAAATCAGTAAATCCGCACATGACAACATCAAAATAAACAAAACAATAAACAACCACACCATCAGGTAGTTCCTCAATGAGGCAAAGGTGTTATCATCCTTACTATAGAAATTGACTATGGCAAGTCTGAGCTGCAGAAATATGAGTAGACTTTCCATCCTGCATGAAAATGTTAGAAGCAATCGGATAATATTTCTAAGTTATCAATCCTCACAAATGTGATTTATTTTCAAACAATGATACAATTCATAGTCATATTAGACTATTATTGAAATATTAACAAAACACATTTTCTACCTTTAGGAAGACATGTAGTTCTCATTCAATGGTTGAATGAGCATTTGGTTTTTTCCTTTAAGGTAATCATGCACATACACAAAAAAGAAATCTCGCTTCTTTTCCACAATCGCACTATCCTCCTTGTGCCGAACACACCTCACCCAAGTGTGTCTCTCGTGCCTTCGAAACCACTCGGAGCGTACATGTTCCAAGTGCGGTGCCAGTGAACAGTGATGTCAAACCATAACAGTGAATAGGAACAGTAATATCAACATGAACAGTGAACAATGATGTCAATTCGTTTTTTTTTTTTCATTTAAGGTTTAAATCAAACCAAGATTTCAAATCGATTTTTCATTAAAGATATAAATCAAACCAACAATGTCAAATCGATTTTTTTTTCCTCCATTAAAGATGTAAATAAAATCAAAATGTCTAGGGATAGAGTTTTACTCACCTATTTTTGCAAGAATCCCAAGATTTGAGCAAATTTCTTCCTTCAGCACCTCCCACCTTTTTCAACGTAAGTTTTTCTTTTCTTCTGTGTGTATCCAGAGAGAAAAAAAGGAGGCTAGGGCTTAAATGAGTTTTTAATTAGGGTTTATTTGGCTAAATACAACCATCACTCATCTCTTATTCTTTTAACCTTTATTTTCCTCTAACCAATACCCTAACCATTACTTTCATGAAAGCCCAAACTCAAGCCCAAGAAAATTGAATAAAACCCATCAAGATTAGGGTTTAACTAAAGTATATGTGCACCCCTTTTTTTTAGAGTGTGACTAATTAGTTTACTTAAGGCAAATGTCTTTTTTTTTTGGGTTTTCAAATTTTGGCTAAACACACACACACACCTTATTCTATTTAGCAATGACAAACAAAACAAATATTTTTCCCAATAATTGAGATTACAACATATGCCACAATTAATAAATAAGAAATTTTTATATTTATTTAATTAGGCGGGTATTACAATATATACAACTCAAAAGAATCTCGTCCCGAGATTCGGTAGAAAAGAAAGTTCAGCGAATTTCAAAAAATATAACTTGTCAAACGAAAGAAGATTTTAAAACAAAAATTTCAATTGAAAAAGTAGGGGTGTTACAATATATACAACTCAAAAGAATCTCGTCCCGAGATTCGCGAAAAAGGTTAACTAAATATCCAGGATAACAAACCGCTACAAGGAAACTACACGGAATAATGTCATCCATTATTGACATTAAAATAAGTTCTGATTAGCCCTGAATACTTAGGTCACAAAAATCTCATATCGAGATTCACGAAGAAAAAGAATCAATAATAAAAGTTCAAGGTTCACCCTTATCACTTTGTCTCTAGACATTCACACTACTACTCTCCCATATCCACATTCCGAGGATCACCTAGACTCTACCCCAGCCTAGGCTAACCAAATGCTCTGATACCAAACTGTCACGCCCCGATTATCGAAGAAAACGAAAATCCCAAAATCCACATAGGATTATCTGTTTCCCCAAAACTCGGGACGTGAAAATTCAATAACAACATAAACAAATAGCAGCAACAACTAAAACATGATTAAATTACTGAAACAAATAAAACTCTAACCTGGAGAGACTCTGACGTTGGTAGCCCCACTAATGAAACTCCAGTAACGCTGTCCAAAAATCTCTAAACCTGAAAGGCTAATCGGCTACATTCCCAAAGGAATGTACCTAAGAAGCAAAAGCTCACTTGGGTCAGCAATAAAGCTGGTGCGAGAAATCTTCATCCCAAAATCAATAAATCCGCACAAGCCAACATCAAAATAAACAAAAAAATAAACAACCACACCATCAGGTAGTTCCTCAATGAGGCAAATGTGTTATCATCCTAACTATAGAAATTGACTATGGCAAGTCAGACCTGCAGAAATATGAGTAGACTTGCCATCCTACATGAAAATGTTAGAAGCAATCGGATAATATTTCTAAGTTATCGGTCCTCACAAATGTGATTTATTTTCAAACAATGATACAATTCTTAGTCATATTAGACTATTATTGAAATATTAACAAAATACATTTTCTACCTTTAGGAATACATGTAGTTCTCATTCAATGGTTGAATGAGCATTTAGTTTCTTCCTTTAAGGTAATCATGCACATTCACAAAAAAGAAATCTCGCTTCTTTTCCACAATCGCATTATCCTCCTTGTGCCGAACACACCTCACCCAAGTGTGTGTCCCTTGCCTTCGGAACCACTCGGAGCGTACATGTTTCAAGTGGGGTGCCACATCGAGGAACATGTCATCTCACCCGACGTTCGATCCAGGGCAAGCATTTCCTAACTCTACACGTACAACCGAACTCACATGGAACGGTGCACCGATATGCAAGCAAGTCTGCATACCCAAAATTCTATCACACGTATACAAGCAAGTCTGTATACAAATCGCATTTTTCACATTTTTTTTTCGGAGTTGTGGACAATAGCATTAAAAAAAATAAACTAAAACTCAAAACTCTTTTATGGTGACACTTTGTCAACCATAAATAAATCAACCACAGTATCCACCATTCTTTTGGGGAAACAAATAATATTTCCATAAATAAATTTTCTATAACTCAACAGGGATCAAACTTATTCAATATAAGATTCATCTTCCTATGCGTATGAAGAATATCACACTTTCAATCATAGCTTCTTACTGAGCCCAATTCAATCGATTAAATAGCACCATTACTTAATAACAAATTTATCTATATAAAGGCCAATACATGTATATATATGAAACCATACTCAAATTCTCATTATCATACATTACAACATATAGCAAGGGAGTTCAAAATGTTCACAACCACCAGTACAAAACTATTTTGTATGTCAAAAATAAACTTCCATTCAACCTATTCTGAGCCCACGTACCAAGTCCCACTCACTACACCAATCCCTATAGAGTCAGTATTCACACTATAGTGGAGGCACATAGAAAGTTGCCTCCACTGACAAAAGTCATAGCTTTAGAAAATTTTAATAAAGCCCTAAAATTTATAATGGGCAAAAATTAGGATCGTTACACCACATCAACATACCCAGAAATCAAGGAATTTACACCATACATCAAACAAACTTGATTATTATACTAATAAAGCAAATAATACAATTATTTAAACTATTGTTGTGCACAAATATCTAATACTCCATAAAAAAAAATAAAAAAAAAAACTAATATTAAAATGTACACTGAGTAGTAGGAATAGCCACATACTCATATGATGTCATGCAAACTATCCCTATGAGGACAATAACTTTCATTTTTTTTTTGAACAGTGACGTCAAACAGGAACATGGAACAATGATGTCAAACAGGAACAAGAACAGAAACAGTGATGTAAACCCGGAACACGAACAGTGAACATTGATGTCAAATAGGAACAGGAACAGAAATAGTGATGCAAAACCGGAACAGTGAACAGTGATATCAAACAGGAACAGTGATGTCAAACCATAACAGTGAATAGGAACAGTAATATCAACATGAACAGTGAACAATGATGTCAATTCGTTTTTTTTTTTTTCATTTAAGGTTTAAATCAAACCAAGATTTCAAATCGATTTTTCATTAAAGATATAAATCAAACCAACAATGTCAAATCGATTTTTTTTCCTCCATTAAAGATGTAAATAAAATCAAAATGTCTAGGGATAGAGTTTTACTCACCTATTTTTGCAAGAATCCCAAGATTTGAGCAAATTTCTTCCTTCAGCACCTCCCACCTTTTTCAACGTAAGTTTTTCTTTTCTTCTGTGTGTATCCAGAGAGAAAAAAAGGAGGCTAGGGCTTAAATGAGTTTTTAATTAGGGTTTATTTGGCTAAATACAACCATCACTCATCTCTTATTCTTTTAACCTTTATTTTCCTCTAACCAATACCCTAACCATTACTTTCATGAAAGCCCAAACTCAAGCCCAAGAAAATTGAATAAAACCCATCAAGATTAGGGTTTAACTAAAGTATATGTGCACCCCTTTTTTTTAGAGTGTGACTAATTAGTTTACTTAAGGCAAATGTCTTTTTTTTTTGGGTTTTCAAATTTTGGCTAAACTCACACACACACCTTATTCTATTTAGCAATGACAAACAAAACAAATATTTTTCCCAATAATTGAGATTACAGCATATGCCATAATTAATAAATAAGAAATTTTTATATTTATTTAATTAGGTGGGTATTACAATATATACAACTCAAAAGAATCTCGGGACGAGATTCGGTAGAAAAGAAAGTTAAGCGAATTTCAAAAAATATAACTTGTCAAACGAAAGAAGATTTTAAAACAAAATTTTCAATTGAAAAAGTAGGGGTGTTACAATATATACAACTCAAAAGAATCTCGTCCCGAGATTCGCGAAAAAAGGTTAACTAAATATCCAGGATAACAAACCGCTACAAGGAAACTACACGGAATAATGTCATCCATTATTGACATTAAAATAAGTTCTGATTAGCCCTGAATACTTAGGTCACAAAAATCTCATATCGAGATTCACGAAGAAAAAGAATCAATAATAAAAGTTCAAGGTTCACCCTTATCACTTTGTCTCTAGACATTCACACTACTACTCTCCCATATCCACATTCCGAGGATCACCTAGACTCTACCCCAGCCTAGGCTAACCAAATGCTCTGATACCAAACTGTCACGCCCCGATTATCGAAGAAAACGAAAATCCCAAAATCCACATAGGATTATCTGTTTCCCCAAAACTCGGGACGTGAAAATTCAATAACAACATAAACAAATAGCAGCAACAACTAAAACATGATTAAATTACTGAAACAAATAAAACTCTAACCTGGAGAGACTCTGACGTTGGTAGCCCCACTAATGAAACTCCAGTAACGCTGTCCAAAAATCTCTAAACCTGAAAGGCTAATCGGCTACATTCCCAAAGGAATGTACCTAAGAAGCAAAAGCTCACTTGGGTCAGCAATAAAGCTGGTGCGAGAAATCTTCATCCCAAAATCAATAAATCCGCACAAGCCAACATCAAAATAAACAAAAAAATAAACAACCACACCATCAGGTAGTTCCTCAATGAGGCAAATGTGTTATCATCCTAACTATAGAAATTGACTATGGCAAGTCAGACCTGCAGAAATATGAGTAGACTTGCCATCCTACATGAAAATGTTAGAAGCAACCGGATAATATTTCTAAGTTATCACTCCTCACAAATGTGATTTATTTTCAAACAATGATACAATTCTTAGTCATATTAGACTATTATTGAAATATTAACAAAATACATTTTCTACCTTTAGGAATACATGTAGTTCTCATTCAATGGTTGAATGAGCATTTAGTTTCTTCCTTTAAGGTAATCATGCACATTCACAAAAAAGAAATCTCGCTTCTTTTCCACAATCGCATTATCCTCCTTGTGCCGAACACACCTCACCCAAGTGTGTGTCCCTTGCCTTCGAAACCACTCGGAGCGTACATGTTTCAAGTGGGGTGCCACATCGAGGAACATGTCATCTCACCCGACGTTCGATCCAGGGCAAGCATTTCCTAACTCTACACGTACAACCGAACTCACATGGAACGGTGCACCGATATGCAAGCAAGTCTGCATACCCAAAATTCTATCACACGTATACAAGCAAGTCTGTATACAAATCGCATTTTTCACATTTTTTTTTCGGAGTTGTGGACAATAGCATTAAAAAATAAACTAAAACTCAAAACTCTTTTATGGTGACACTTTGTCAACCATAAATAAATCAACCACAGTATCCACCATTCTTTTGGGGAAACAAATAATATTTCCATAAATAAATTTTCTATAACTCAACAGGGATCAAACTTATTCAATATAAGATTCATCTTCCTATGCGCATGAAGAATATCACACTTTCAATCATAGCTTCTTACTGAGCCCAATTCAATCGATTAAATAGCACCATTACTTAATAACAAATTTATCTATATAAAGGCCAATACATGTATATATATGAAACCATACTCAAATTCTCATTATCATACATTACAACATATAGCAAGGGAGTTCAAAATGTTCACAACCACCAGTACAAAACTATTTTGTATGTCAAAAATAAACTTCCATTCAACCTATTCTGAGCCCACGTACCAAGTCCCACTCACTACACCAATCCCTATAGAGTCAGTATTCACACTATAGTGGAGGCACATAGAAAGTTGCCTCCACTGACAAAAGTCATAGCATTAGAAAATTTTAATAAAGCCCTAAAATCTATAATGGGCAATAATTAGGATCGTTACACCACATCAACATACCCAGAAATCAAGGAATTTACACCATACATCAAACAAACTTGATTATTATACTAATAAAGCAAATAATACAATTATTTAAACTATTGTTGTGCACAAATATCTAATACTCCATAAAAAATAAAAAAAAATAAAAAACTAATATTAAAATGTACACTGAGTAGTAGGAATAGCCACATACTCATATGATGTCATGCAAACTATCTCTATGAGGACAATAACTTTCATTTTTTTTTTGAACAGTGACGTCAAACAGGAACATGGAACAATGATGTCAAACAGGAACAAGAACAGAAACAGTGATGTAAACCCGGAACACGAACAGTGAACATTGATGTCAAACAGGAACAGGAACAGAAATAGTGATGTAAAACCGGAACAGTGAACAGTGATGTCAAACCATAACAGTGAATAGGAACAGTAATATCAACATGAACAGTGAACAATGATGTCAATTCGTTTTTTTTTTTTTTCATTTAAGGTTTAAATCAAACAAAGATTTCATATCGATTTTTCATTAAAGATATAAATCAAACCAACAATGTCAAATCGATTTTTTTTTCCTCCATTAAAGATGTAAATAAAATCAAAATGTCTAGGGATAGAGTTTTACTCACCTATTTTTGCAAGAATCCCAAGATTTGAGCAAATTTCTTCCTTCAGCACCTCCCACCTTTTTCAACGTAAGTTTTTCTTTTCTTCTGTGTGTATCCAGAGAGAAAAAAAGGAGGTTAGGGCTTAATGAGTTTTTAATTAGGGTTTATTTGGCTAAACACAACCATTACTCATCTCTAATTCTTTTAACCTTTATTTCCCTCTAACCATTACTTTCATGAAAGCCCAAACTCAAGCCCAAGAAAATTGAATAAAACCCATCAAGATTAGGGTTTAACTAAAGTATATGTGGACCCTTTTTTTTAGAGTGTGACTAATTAGTTTACTTAAGGCAAATGTCTTATTTTTTTGGGTTTTCAAATTTTGGCTAAACACACACACACACACCTTATTCTATTTAGCAATGACAAACAAAACAAATCTTTTTCCCAATAATTGAGATTACAACATATGCCACAATTAATAAATAAGATATTTTTATATTTATTTAATTGGGCAGGTATTACAGTTTTGTTGTTTATAAAGGCAGAACGAGTAAGCTGCTAGCAGATGAGAGAGACGCGTGGTTGATGAGTGTGACACGTCACATTTGTAACTTCTCTTAGGTAGTTGTAACTTTCATAGATAGTTGTAACTTTTATAGATAGTTGGAACCTCCCGTTGGTATTTATAACTTTCTGTTTGGAGGTACCTCTCCTGCAAGGTTGTGTGCTTAGCTGAGCATGGTAGTCAACGCCGAACATTACTCCTCTGCTGAAAAAAAAGTGTTCTGCTGAATTGTATTGGGTCCAGACTTGGGCTGCATTGTACCCAAACTTGGGTTTTTCTACTTGTAACTTTCATGGGTAATTTTTGGGCTTCTCGTAAACAACCCAAATCTTTGGGGCTCTTTATCCTGTTGGGCTAAGGATTATTTTTAGCTCTCACAAATGCCCTTCATCTCCTTTTCTTTTGAGTTGACCGTTTTTCTTTTCTCTCTTACTTAAAGCAGAGGAGATGTATTTTCACTGAGGAACCCCGCTAAAAATAGAAGTAGAATGCCCATGATCTTGTTAACTTATCTGTCTCTATTGATACAAGTAAAGGATATGCATTTAGAGGCTAATGTTGTTGTTGAAATGTAGTCTATTGAATACAAAATGATCTGCACGTAGAGGCTTCTGTTGCAGATGAGGTGTTCTACCGGATGAGTCACACATAGTAATTTCACGAGCTCTTGAATTTCGTCCAAGTAGATGATCATCCTTGGATGAATAAAACAAGTCCTGCTTCGGCATCCTTGTGATTTGATGACTCATCCACATATCTTTGAGATCACCGACCCCTGTTTCAGCATGAGTGAGGAGACTTCATTATTGAAAGACGCGACATTGATATGTTGGCTGGCTTGTGTTTCCTCGGTTGAGGAGGGAGCAAATTCTACTATGAAATTTGCTAAAGCTTGAGCATTTATAGTTGTCCTAGGCAGGTAGATTTTGTTGAAGGGCGCAAAACTGATGTGTTGACTGACTGTGTTTCCTCGGTTGAGGTGGAAATGAATTATGCTATGAAATGTTAAAGCTTGAGCCTTTAAAATTGTTCTTAGCCGATATATCAAGTTGTATTGGCTCAACTCTATCACCTATTCATGAGTTTTTAACAAGTATCCGGGGGGAAGTTTTGCCCCCGACTCTTCATTGATGAGAATTGAGTTAACTGCTACATTTGAAATTGTACATGTCCTCTCCTGGATTTGTCTGTTGATCAACTCAAGAATCGATCCAAAGTTGATGTTCTACTAGTGGGACTTTGAATTTATTTTGGAGTTGATGGTGACTTCATGTCAAGTAGTGGTCTTATTTGCTTTTATGATTCCCAAACTTTGTGTATGCTTGTTGGTCTGCTGACTTAGATTATTTACATTAAGGGGACAAAATCTTAATTGGCTTCTTTCATGAGTTTTCAATATACTTAAGTCAGAATTTAAGCATAACTTGAGGAAATTAATCATGGATTTAAATCTATTTATCTTGAAAATTGCATGGAAATATTGTGTGATCAGCTGACCACTTGACAAAACTTAAAGTAATTTAAGTAGTTATGAGTAAGACATTTTTATGCTAAGTAATTGATTAGTTGAATTATCCACTCATATAGTGTGACATCCTCTACTGAGGCGTGTTCTTCTACTAAGGCAATTGGCTTGTATGGTTTGCTGACCACTTGACTAAACTTAAACGGATTTTAGTAGTCCTGAGTAAGATGTTGCTATTCATTGAATTACCTACTCACGGAAAGTGACATCCTCTACTAAGATGTGATCCTATACTGAAGCATTTTGCTTGAGTGGTTTGCTGACCAATTGACTAAACTTAAACGGATTTAAGTAGTCTCGAGTAAGATGCTTTTATGTATTGAATTACCCACTCACTAAGAGTGTCATCCTCTACTAGGTGTGATCCTCTACTAAGGCATTTTGCTTGTGTGATATGCTGACCACTTAACTAAACTTAACGGATTTAAGTAGCTTTGAGTAAGATGCTTTTATGCTTTAAATTACCCACTCACGGAGAATGTCATCCTTTACTGAGGTGTACATAAATGTTTGTATTTTTTAATGTCTATTGCTGAAGGACATGTAGAACAAATTCTCGTATTTCACTATTTCAACTGAATAAGGTGTGTTCTCTGCTAAGAAACAAAATAACATATCTTCTACTGATGTATATGTAAATATTTGTTCGCATCATTTTTTTTTGCAAGATCTCCTTTTATTGGTGGCGGTCTCTTCAGCCAAAGTTGGTTCCTTTTGTGGAGAATTTGATTGGCCGGAACGGAGAACTCTGCATATGTTCTACCGGATGAGGAATCTCTTGTTGAAGAGATAAAATACAAAAAAAAATAAAGTACAATCAAGTTTTTCTTATATGTACATTGCATAATTTTCTTCTAAAAAACTAAAAATAAAAGTTAGGGCGCCTCAGCTTCAATCCACTTTGTGAAATTGTCGGTTGGCACAATCACCAGATTCTTCTGTGCCGACCACTCATATCTGGCGTCATTTGTGACCCTAGCCTTGAGTGTACTCTTGCTTGGGAGCCCAACCTTGAGATGACTCATGTTTGAGGCCCAAGCCTAGAGTGCACATTTGCTCATGGTCTTAATCTTGAATGAATGCTTCCAGATGCATTATTTCCCCTCAGTAGATGACTACTTTTGCTCCCATGCACATGGTCTACTGGCAGATGATGATGTGTCTTTTGCCTTAGTTGTATACTCACTAATCGTTCTACCACCCGAGTTTGGTCCTATATTTTAGTCAAATTGGCGATCTGACTTGCGAGATTTTCTTGTTATTTCATCTCCATTGGGCTTGGTTGTTGGGCAGAAGGTTGCACTTGATGATCTGCCAGCAATGGTAAATCTACTACCAGTGGTTGTCCGGCTGGTGGCGACTGAATATGTGGCAATGATGGCGGCCCTATATGGGCAGATGAATGTGCAACATTATTTTTGCTAGTTTGTTTTTTAGTTGTGGAAGAAAATTTAAAGTGAATGACTGGAAAAAAAAAATTATCAATGGAAGAGAGCTTCCAATGACTTTTTTCAAGCTCTCAGTGAAAGCACCAATTTGTGGATGCAAATTTCCACCGAATCACGCAGAGCAATCTGCATAAGTTGGAGATTAATTTTTTATACTAGTGTGGTGTCTGCCACAGGGACTCTGATGCAAAAGTTAAAATAGTGTCTTAGAAAATCACTTATATCTCTATGCTCTTAGAAAGATTTGAGATTTATGAATGTGTTTTAAGAGAACATTGTGAATAAAAAAAGAGTTACCTCAAGATGGCTTTGTGTTTGCCTATTTATTGAGGCAGAACGAGTAAATTGTTGGCAGATGAGTGAGACACATGACAGATGAGTGGGGCATGTGGCAGATGAGTGAGTCATCTGCTTGCAGGCTGTTGTAATTTCTCTTAGGTAGTTATAACTTCTCTTAGGTGGTTGTAACTTTCGTAGATAGTTGTAACCTCCCATTGGTGGTTGTAACTTCCTATTTGGAGACACCTCTCCTGCAAGCTTGTGTGCTAAGCACCGAACACTACTCTTCTACTGAGAAAATAGTGTTTTGTTGAGTTGCATTGGGCCCAGTCTTGGGCTGCATTGGGCTCAAACTTGAGTTTTATCTACTTATAACTTTCATGGGTAATTTTCGGGCTTATCGGGAACAACCCAAATCTTTAGGCTTTCTAATCCTGTTGGGCTAAGGATTATTTTTTGCTCCCATATCCTCATTGCTTATTTTCCACGAGCCTATACACTGTGGTACAGACGATATAAGTATCTTTTTGAAGTATGTAGATATGTTGTGTGTAATGGTTCATAAATAAACAACCTAGCTAACAAATTTGTCAAGGAAATACAATTTATCTGCCAGTGGGGATAATATTTTCCAAAATCACTATGGGTATTGTGGATGCAAATTTCCACCGGATCATGTGTTGATCATGCTGATCACGTGGAGCAATCTGCATAAAATAGAAATTAATACTTGACACCGGTGTGATGCCTGCCACGGGGCATTTGTCGGAACAAAAAATAATCCTTAGCCCAACAGGATAAGGAAGCCCAAAGATTTGGGTTGTTCCCGAGAAGCCCAAAAATTATCCATGAAAGTTATAAATAAATAAAGCCCAAGTTTGGTCCCAATGCAGCCCAAGTCTGGGCCTAATATAACTCAACAGAACACTCTTTCTCATCAGAGAAGTAGTGTTCGACGCTGACTACCATGCTCAACTGAGCACACAAGCTTGCAGGAGAGGTGTCTCCAAACAGGAAGTTACAACCACCAACAGGAGGTTACAACTATCTACGGAAGTTACAACTTCTTAAGAGAAGTTACAATCGCTTGCAGGCAGATGACTCACTCATCTGCCACGTGTTTCACTAATTTGTCACGTGTCTCACTCATCTGCCAACAATTTACTCATTCTCCTTCTATAGATAGCCAAACACAAACCACTAGAGGTAATTTTTTATTGATTCAAAATTCTTTCTTCAAATATAGAGAAATAAATATTTTCCTAAAGACATTGCTCTAACTTTGACATCGGAGTCCCCGTGGTAGGCACCACACCTGTGCAAGAATTAATTTCTATCTTATGCAGATTGCTCCACGTGATCAGCACATGATCTAGTGGAAATTTGCATCCACAAATAGGTGCTTTCAATGAAAGTTTAAACCAAACTCATTGCATGCTCTCTTCCATTCATAAAAAAACAAATTTTAATTAAATAAATTTAAAAAAAAAAATTTGTTCATTCAACTTGAATTTTTCTTCACAAAGACTTTTTCAGAGTTCTTTTTCAACACAATGGTAGGAACTCGAAAATAAACTAGCAAAAATAACATTGAACAACCTTTTTCCCAAACAGCCACTAGTAATAGGTCTACCACAGCCGGCTGATCATAAATTGCAATTTCTTGCCCAACAATCAAGATAATGGAAATGAAACAAAAAAAAAATCTTGAAAGTCAGGTCGTCAATTTGCTAAATGGCGGCATAAACGAGCTTGATGACCAATTGCATCCTTAGCGTTCAAGAAGGATCTGCTAGCAGATCACCAATTGTATGGCTAATTGTCCATGAAACCGAGCAAGTTCTTGCCGAAATCATCGCCATGACAGAACGTTATGCATTGTGGGATGACAAAAAAAAATAGTGCTAAGGCACCAGATATACCTGAGAAAGATCGTCAACCTGCACAAACAAATACAGATTAGAAGGAGGATGAAAAGAACAAGGGTGACAAGCATAGAACACGTTCCTTAACAAAAGACTCCTCAGCTAGTAAAACATACACAAAGTTCACCATTCTGATCAATCAAACTCTCAAGAGCAGAAGAATCTGATGATTGTGTAACCGACCATTTCACAAAGTGGATTGAAACTGAAGTGTCCTAGTTTTTAATTTTTAGCTTTTTTAGAAAAAAAAAATGCAATGTACTTGTAAGAAAAACTTGTGTAAACCGACCATTTCACAAAGTGGATTGAAGCTGAAGTGTCCTATATATATATTTTTTAAGTTTTTTTAGAAAAAGAAAATATGCAATGTACTTATAAGAAAAAACTTGATTATATTTTATCTCTTCAACAAGAGACTTCTCATCCCTTAGAACTACACCGAGTTTTCCGTTCCGGTCAATCAAATTCTCTGGGAGAAGAACTAACCTTGGCCGAAAGAGACCACCACCAATAAAAGGAGATCATGTAAACAAAAGATCCGAACAAAAATTTACATATACCTCAGTAGAGGATATGTTATTTTGCTTCTCAGCAGAAAACACACTTTCTTCAGTTGAAATAGTGAAATACGAAATTCATTTTAAATGTCATTTAGTAGAAGACATTCAGAAATACAAAAATTTATGTACACCTCAGTAGAGGATGACACTCTCCATGAGTGGGTAATTCAAAGCACAAAAGCTTCTTACTCAAGACTACTTAAATCCGTTTAAATTTAGTCAACCGGTCAGCAAACCATACAAGCAAAATGCCTCACTAGAGGATCACACCTTAGTAAATGATGGCACTCTTAGTGAGTGGGTTATTCATGGAATAAAAACATCTTACTCGGGACTACTTAAATTCGTTTAAGTTTAGTCAAGTGGTCAGCAAACCACACGAGCCAAATGCCACAACAGAGGATCACAGTTTAGTAGAGGATGTCACTTTCCGTGAGTTGATAATTCAATTAATCAATCATTGAACATAGAAGCATCTTACTCAGGACTACTTATATCTCTTTAAGTTTTTTCAAGTGGTCAGCATATCACATAATATTTCCAAGATAAATAGATTTCAATCCATGATTAATTTCCTCAAGTTATGCTTAAATTTTGACTTAAGAATATTGGAAACTCATGAAAGAGGCCAATCAAGATTTTGAGCCCTTACTGCAAATATTTCTAAGTCAGTAGACCAACAAACATACACAAAGTTTGGGGATCATAAAAGCAAAAAAGACCACTACTTGACATGAAGTCACCATCAACTCTAAAAGAAATTC
The DNA here is from genome assembly GCA_963556465.1 of Berberis vulgaris. Lineage (NCBI taxonomy): Eukaryota > Viridiplantae > Streptophyta > Magnoliopsida > Ranunculales > Berberidaceae > Berberis > Berberis vulgaris. The sequence goes on along the minus strand of OY747126.1, from coordinate 16,161,635 downwards.
AAAGTCTCCCTAGTAGAGCAACAACTTTGGATCGATTCTTGAGTAGATCAGTAAAATCCAAGAGAGGACATATACATCTACTTGGCAGTTTCAAATATTGCAGTTAGCTCAATTCTCATCAACGAAGAATTGAGGGTACAGCTTCCTCTCAGATGTTTGTCAAAAACTCATGAAATGGGCAATAGAGTTGAGCCAATACGACTTGATCTACCGGCCGAGGACAAGTTTAAAGGCTCAAGTTTTAGCAGGAATTCATTCCCTTTTCAAGTGGAAAAAAAAGTTAGCCAGCAGATCAATGTCGCGTCCTTCAACAAAATCTACCAGCCAATGACAACTATAAAAGCTCGAGCCTTCCTCAACCAGGGAAACAATATCAGCCAGCAGAACAGTGTGGCGTCTTTCAACAATATCTACCGGCCAAGAATAACTATAAAAGCTCAAGTCTTAGCAAATTTCATAGTAGAATTCGCTCCCTCCTCAACAGGGGAAACAAAGTCAGTCAGCAGATTAATGTCGTGTCCTTCAATAAATGAAGAGTCCTCAACTCATGCTGAAACAAGGGCAGGTCAGCCCGAAGATATGTAGCATTTATATGTAGATGGGACATCAAATCACCAGGATGCTGGAACATGACTTGTTTTATTCACCTAAGAATGATCATTTATTTGGACAAAGTCCAAGAGCCCATGAAATGACTATGTATGACTCATCCGGTAGATCTCTTCATCTGCAGCAAAAGCCTATACATGCGGATCATTTTGTCTTCAACATACTACATTTCAACAACAGCAGAATCCTCTACATACAGATCTTTTACTTGTATCAATAGAGACAGATAAGTTAGCAAGATCGGGGGCATTCGACATCTATTTTTGGTGGGGCTCTTCAGTAAAAATACATTTCATCTGATTTTAACTAAGAAGGAAAAAAAACGGTAACCTCAAAAGCAAAAGAGATGAGGGGCATTTGTGGGAGCAAAAAATAATCCTTAGCCCAACCAGGAATCCCAAATATTTGGGCCCAATGCAGCCCAAGTCTATGCCCAATACAACTCAACAGAACACTTTTTTCTCATAAGAGAAGTAGTGTTCAATGCTGACCACCATGCTCAGCTGAACACAAGCTTGCAGGAGAGGTGTCTCGAAATAGGAAGTTACAACCACCAACGAGAGGTTACAGTTATCTACGGAAGTTACAACTACATAAGAGAAGTTACAACCGCTTGCAAGCAGATGACTTACTCTTCTGCCACGTGTCTCACTCATCTGCCACCAGTTTACTTATTCTGCCTTTAAAATAGCCAAACACAAACCATCTGAGGCAACTCTTTGTTGATTCACAATATTCTCTTTTCAAATATGGAGAAATAAATACTTTCCAAAAGGCATTGCTCTAACTTAGGCATCGGAGTCCCCGTGGCAGGCACCACACCGATGTCAAGAATTAATTTCTATCTTATGCAGATTGCTCCGCGTGATCAGCACGTGATCCGGTGGAAATTTACTTCTACAGGTATGTTTGGTTAGCCATTTCCCTTGTTATGCAGATTTTCGTTGTGAGTTGTCTATTTACTGACAAGAAATTTCATTATTCACATGATTGTTTTCCCACTACACATGGAAATCTAAGTCCGAGGGAGAAGCTCAGAACTGAATTCATGGAAACGATTTCAATTTTCATGTCTATTTTTCGTGCAACCAAACAGACCTACAAAAAATGTCAAAATTTGGAGGTAACCAAAATTGCTAAGGGGGCGTTTAGGAACTCACTCAAAAGAAACTTATCATCTTATAGCCACCAAAAACTTTGGGAGCTCCAAAACTTTCAACTTCTAAAGAGTTATTTTGTATTTTTTTAATCCATAGTCAATTATTTTTTTCTTTTGACTTATAAATATTTAGCTTCTAAGAACAACTACCCACTCCATTATCTTTTGGCTCCAATGTTTGACACCACCAATTCTGCTGAAGGACACCACCACCCTCTGCTTTCTGAAACAAACCACCACCTACTGAAGAACACCACCAGTATAAACCCATTTTCTCCAATTTCTCTCCCTCATCTCACCCCATCTTCTCCTATTTTCTCTCTTAAGAACAACACCACCACCGCACTGCTCTGTCGTTTTGCCTCTCTTCTTTAGAACCACAGGGTCGGAGCAGTAGCAACCACCCCACCCCGCTGTCGGGCCGCACAACCCTTCCCTTCTTTGTTTTATTTAACGATGAGCAACGGATGTCTTTGAAAGAAATCCAGAAAGTTCAATGGCATGCAATGCAATGTAATACGATCCCAGATACCACAGCGTGCCCTATACATCATGTCCTCAAATTGCCACAAAATATTTAAAATTTTTACAGAGTCATGGTTTTTGTCCAAACGCAGCGGATCCTGCGAGTCCGAATATCCCATTCGCAAGATCCGCCGAGGATGGGATATTTTGTTCATGAGATCCACCACGAATGAGATATTCTGGCTAGTAGGATCTGTTGCGTTTGGAAAAACCCTGACTCTGTCCATTTTTTGAAAATTTTGGTGACAGTTTAGGGTGAAATAGGTATCACATTGTTTAGGTTACGTCGTGGTATCTGGGATCGTATTATGTCTTGCATTGCATATCGTTGAACTTTCTACATTTCTTTTCATGCATTCACATCGTTAATGGTTATGAAGTTTTATTAAAAAAATTAAACAGAGGAAAAAGGGTTGTGCAACGGGGGAGGGGATTGATGAGGTTCCATCCCTGTTGTTACTGAGAAGAGGAATATAAGAGAAAATGAAGAGGAAGAGAATAAGAAGAGAGAGGAAGAAGAAGAAGAAGAAGAAGAAGAAGAAGAAGAAGAAGAAGAAGAAGAAGAAGAAAAAGAAAAAGAAAAAAAAAGAGGAAAATAAGAGAGAGAGAAGATAAGAGGAAGAATAGGAAGAAACAAAGGAGAATAGGAAGAGAGGTGCAGTTGGAGATGGCAAGGCGACGTGGTGGAGTTGTTCATGATGGAAAAGAGAGTGAGAGAGGGAGAGAAGAGAGGTGGTGGTGTTTTTTGTTTATCTGGTGTTCTTTAGCACATCCAAACAAGGGGGTGGTGGTGTCCTTCAGCATAATTGGTGGGTTTCAAACAGTCAGTGACTTATTTTTCACACTTATCTTTAACTTTTTATCTCTGATGATACATCAAATAAGACTGACGTCACAGTCATACACGTGGCAAAGATCATCCATCACGAGGATCAAGTATCCTAAAACGAGGCCAATTCATAAAACCCAAAAAGGGTGAATCCAATCATAAAATCCCAAATCGGGCCCGCCAAAATAAACCATAGTTAAAGGTCCAAATCCAGACCCTATAAAGTTCTCCCTTAAATAGGAGGAACGTTACAGAGAAAAATAGTCGTGGAGGGAGTTACGCCTCCAAGGACGTATATTCATAAAGAAGGAGACCGTTACAAAGAACGTCTCCTCTCGTTGCGTGTCACATGCTTAAGTCATGCATGGAATCAACGACCATTATAAGGTAAATGGAACATTCGACAAAGGTATGCAACTTCAACTTAGTTCTGTCCAGATTTATCTCAATCTCCAACTGAGTTACTAACAAGCATCAGAGTGCCTTCAGCCACCAAAAAGGAGGTATTTGGCATTCTAACATTTTTTTTTGCAGGTAACCCTTCTAGGAGAACGGATCTTGGACGCATCAGTTTAGCGCCGTCTATGGAGAACGACAGTTTCCTTTTCAAGAAGAAAACCTGCGGTAAGAAAATTCCTTAGTTTTGATCAACGATTAAAAATGCTTTTAGAACAGATGGAACGCACTACAGACCCTCAACCTAGCAACAATCAAAGTGATCATTTCACCGGAGAAGCCATGTTACCTATAATGCATGCTTCAATCCCAACAACTCTCGAGCCAAGCATGCCCAACGACAGAGATCCACTACATGGAAGGATAGCCCAGTCATCTCAAACATCCAGAGACACCACCACAGATCCTCGCGTGGATCAATTCATGAAGAAAATGGATCTCCTAATCAAAACGGTGGATAAACTCACTCGAGAGCGCGCTCAACCCGTCGACCACATTCGAGAAAGTAATGAAATTCCTACAGAACCACAATGAGCAAGCCTCGAAAATAGTGAACCACCAACGGATGACCCCGTTCAGAATGACAAGACCCTTGCGCAAATTCCATTCAGAATCGGAGTCACATATCCTAACTTGCTCTACGAATTGGCCAGACCACCGTTCTCTGACGCGTTCATGATAACTCCTCTACCAACAAAGTTCACTCCACCAAAGTTTGAGATATACGATGGCACCACTGATCCCACCGACCATCTGCGGCATTTCCACCACATGATGGCGTTAAAGGAAAGCATAAAGTCCATCCTATGCCGAACATTTCCAACCAGCCTCACCTCCACAACAATGAGTTGGTTCAACAGCTTGCCACCAAGATCGATAGACTCTTTCCAAGCGCTAGCCACCACCTATATTACGAGGTTTATCGACAGTCGATGAATGAGAAAATGCCCACACTGTTTGATTTACATTAGACAGAAGCCTGAGAAAACCATAAGGAAATACGTCACTCGTTTTACAAACGAGTTGATCATGATTGACGGTTGTAGCGACGACACGGCCATTGCCACCTTCACCACCGGAACTAAATTGAGACCATTCTACGATTCATTGAATCTAGACCCTCCAAAGAATATGACGACTCTATTAAAGACCGCCCAAAAACACATCACCCTCGAGGAGATGATGGCTGCCAGAAGGAAGAATGAATCCAAGAAGAGACACACTCCAGCCGACCGAAAAATGAGAGAAGAAGGACGGAGGGACGACAAGCCTCGAGGGGAAGTAGCTATTCAAAAAATATCAAACCAGTGGCATGCCCGAGTTCAACCAACAAAAACCTAGAAGGCTACAACCCGGATCGTCAAGCAAACCGTTCACGACTTTGAAAGCAAGTCGAGCTGAGGCCATCAAAACTATAGCGAAGCGGGGGGACGTTAAGTGGCCACCCAAAATGAGAGGAGATCCAGATAGGCGAAGTAAAAGCAGATATTGCTATTTCCACGAGGACTATGGGCACGACATCGCGGACTGGTATAACTTAAAGAACGAGATCAAGCACCATATCCAAAAAGAACGACTCGGAGAGTTCATTATGCGGAAAGAATGAAAAGCCAAGTTAGATGAGCAATCAAGGGAGCTGATATACATCTTACATGGAGTAATCGGAGAAGAGTTGTCCAATTGGTTTCGAAAACAGTCAATCCGAGATTTACGAACAAAGATCAGATACCCAGAGCCTTTTGCACAACGTGCCAGAACGACGCAGCGAACTCTGACATTCTCCAACAAAAACGCAAAGGGAGTCCATTTCCCTCATAATGACGTCGTAGTAATTTTGGTATTGATACCTAGGTGGGAAATTAAAAGAGTACTGGTTGACACAGGCAACTCAACCAACCTTTTGTACCTAACAACTTTCTTAAAGATGCAGTTCACAGAATAAATGCTCTCGCCCAACAATCTCTTAATGGTAGGTTTCAGCGGAAAACAATGTCATCCGCTCGGAATGATCCAACTGCCACTCGAAGTGGGAGAATCAGGAAGACAACGAGTCTTGTTGACAGATTTCCTTGTTGTCGATGCCCCGTCCTCATACAACATGCTTCTCGAAAAAGCCTTGGATACACGAAATGGGAGTGGTATCCTTCACCATGCAGCAATGATTGAAATACCATACCAACGATGGGGTCAAAATAATCAAAGGAGATCAGCTAGCTGCACGCGAATGCCACTATGCAACAATGAAAGCTCTGCACAAATAACAATTACTGCAACGACCAGAAGAGTCGTTGCAACAATCTGGTCAAACAGACCCTGACCTTCCGGATGATGATACATCCCCAACTAGTCCAAGAGATCGACCAAACACTGGACAACCAGAAGAAGAAACGACAATAGTCTACCTGGACGATGGAGGAGACAAAGCAGTTAGGATTGGCACGAAAATCCATCCAGAATTCGCCATGAAACTGGTCCAACTGCTGAAGGATAATCAGGACGTTTTTTCCTTGACGATGAAAGACGTGGTGGGAATAGACCCATCTGTCATCACTCACAAACTGCAAGTTAATCTGGACAAGAAATTGATCCGACAAAAATAAGTTCGGTTTCCTCAATACGCAACAAAGCAATAAACGAGGAGGTGTGTCGTCTGATAATTGTAGGAATGATCAGATAATCTCACTAATCGGACTGGTTAGCTAACACGGTGTTGGTAAAGAAAAAGAACAATAAGTGAAAAGTATGTGTAGACTACATTGATCTGAACAAAGCCTGTCCAAAAGACAGTTTCCTACTCCCACCCATAAACCAGATAGTGGATACCACTGTTGTACATGAACTCCTGAGCTTCATGGATGCGTATTATGGGTACAATAAGATATAGATACACCCTCCTGACCAAGAAAAGACGTATTTTGTAACGGATAAAGATACATACTGCTATCGGGTAATGCCATTCGGACTAAAGAACGCAGGAGCCACGTACCAGTGGCTGGTCAACAGAATGTTCAGAGACCAAATTGGTAAGACGATGAAGGTGTACATCGATGACATGTTGGTCAAAAGCTTATGCCGAGCATACTATATCAGAGATCTCGGACATGTCTTCTCCCAACTTTGAAGATACAAAATAAAGTTGAACCCAAAGAAATACACATTTGAAGTAGAATCAGGAAAATTCCTCGGATACATGATCAACCAAAGAGGAATTGAAGCTTACCCAAAACAAATACAAGCACTACTCAACAAGCCGTCACCAACGAACATAAAGGGCGTGTAAAGTTTCAACGGCAGGATAGCGGCTTTAAACATATTCATTTCCAAGTCCTCAGAAAAATGCCTACCTTTCTTCAAAATCTTAAAGGGGAATGAGAAGACATTGAAGTGGAATGAAGAATGCGAGAAGGTTTTCCAAAGCTTGAAGGCATACATGGGGAGCACATAGTTGTTGTCAAGACCAAGCACCGGGGAAACTTTGTATTTATACTTGTTCGTGTCAAACCATGCAGTAAGTTCAACATTTATACGTGAGAAGAAGGGTGCAAGGAAGCTAGTATATTACATCAGCAAAACACTTGCAGATGGAGAGATCAAATATCCGGCTTTAGAGAAACTGGCGCTCGCCCTGATCATATCTTCAAGAAAGCTACGACCATACTTCCTAGCTCACCCAATCATTGTCATGAACGAACAACCACTTCGACCAGTATTGCACAAACCAGAGCTATCCGGAAGAATGGTGAAATGGGTAATAGAACTTGGGCAGTTCGACATCAGTTATGCCCCCAGAACCACAATAAAAGCTCAAGCATTGGCGGATTTCATCGCAGAATTCACAGGCAACAGCGACCGCTAGCCAGATGCCAACCACGAATAGGATAAACCAAACAAACCATCCACGAATGGATCCTCCGTAGCAATGAAGCATCCAATAAGGCGGGAAATGGAGCTGGAATGATCTTGTACAACTTGAAAGGCGTAACATTAGAGAATAAAATTCAATTTCAAGGCCTCGAACAACGAAACCAAGTACGAAGCAGTGATAGTCGGACTACAATTAGCAAAACACTTGGGAATAAAAGATATCAGCGTCTTCCCTGACTCCAAATTGGTGGTCAACCAGCTGAACGAAAAATTTCAAGTTAAAGATGTACGAATGAAAACATACCACCAAAAAATACTGTTGAGCTGATATAAAGTTTTCAGACTGCAACCATTTAGCGATGTGCAAGGGCAGAGAATAAAAGAGCTGACGAGCTAGCTAAGGAGGCGTCACGAACTAAAGAAAATGATAATCCACTCATCACGATGCACGAGAGTTCCATACTGGAAAACCAAGTGCAAGAGGCATGTGCATTATGCCAGGAAAATAATTGGACAATTCCAATCCTCGCGTATATAATAAACGAAAAACTTTTGACGGACAAGATGGAGGCTCGAAAACTATGAAATCTAGTTGTACGATACACGGTGATCAACAACAGACTCTACAGAAGATATGCCACTAGCTCGCTATTAAGATGCATTTCTCCCAACGATGTTAACTATGTCCTGTGAGAGATTCATCATGGAACATGTGAAAACCATCCAAGAGGAAGAACGCTAGCCCACAAAGCCCTAACACGGGGATACTATGGCTGACAATGCAAGCGGATGCAAATAAACTTGTTCTCACTTGTGACAAATGTCAGAGATTTTCCCCATATACACACATGCTAGGCCAAATTTTAATCCCAATGAGCAGTCCATGGCCATTTGCACAATGGGGGATTGGGAACGTAGGACCACTCCCAATGTCTGACAAAAAAATAATCCTCCTCGTAGCGGTAGATTACTTCACTAAGTGGGTGAAAGTAGAATCATTGGCAAAGATAGGAGAAGCTCAAGTTGAAAAATTCCCCTCGAAAGACATAATATGCAGATTTGGAATCCCAAGGGTAATTGTCACGGACAACGGGAAACAATTCGAAGGCAAGAAGGTTTAAAAGTTGTGTGAAAATCTAGGCATCCAACAACACTTCTCAGCACCCACCCATCCAAAGGCAAATGGGCAAGCTGAGGTCACCAACAGGATGATCCTAGAGGCGATAAAAAAGAAGCTAGAAGCATCGAAAGGATTGTGGACATCCGAACTACCTAGCATCCTTTTGGCATACAAAACAACGAAAAGGACTCCAACAGGAGAAACTCCATTCGCCCTTACATACGGTCTGAAGCAATGATACCCCTAGAAGTTGGTATGTCAACATTCAAAACAGAAGAATTCCGAGCACAAGAAAACAATGAATCAATGAGAGTCAGATTAGATCTCCTCGAAGAAAAATGAGAAAAAACTTCTATCAAAGCAACAGCCTACCAACAACGTATGGCCCACTATGATAACAATAAAGTAAAGTCTCGCACATTCAATGTCGGCGATTAGGTACTCCGAAAATTCAACTCAACACAAAGGAACCAGATGCAAGCAAAGTGAATCTGAATTGGGAAGTGCCATAAAAGTAATAAATATCAACAAACCAGGGACATACTGGTTAGAAAATACGGAGGGTGAACAACTACCACAACCTTTACATCCTCCATTTTGCATACAAGCGAGAAAGTCATGTTGGGACAAAAAAAGTCAGACTAAAAGTTTAACTCGAAGGAACGCAAAGCGCAACCAAAGCATCGAGCTACGAGTAAAATATGAATATATGTATCAGGACAAACAAGTCGGGCATAAACATGAAACTTCTGGACTGATCAACCACGAAGTAATAAAGTACTTGGACACACGAGCCGGACTTTTCCTTCTGCCGACTATAACGTACGACATCAAAATCCAGACATGAAGTGTCAGATTTCATAAAACAAGCTTCTACACGACTAATATGTCGAACACTGAAGCACATTTGTAAAAATTCGGACGAGTAAGTTAGAATTCTCCTAGGAATGTTGAAAGCAAAAGGTTAAGTCTAACAAGATAGACGGAAAGACATTGCGCACAAATAATAAAAATAAATGAGATTCTCATTGATTTTCCAAATTCATTACATCAAAAAAAATTATATGAAGACAAAAGGGTCCAATAAAGGTACTCAATAAGAGGCATTCTCATCAACAGGGTCAATCAGTGGACCCAAAACGGGTTCCTCTTCATCCTCAAATACTTCCTCAGCTTTGCAACGATACTTAGATAAATCTAAGCCTTGCGACTCGATATAGTCTAAGAAGACATGGTTCCCATCGCTACTCTCCTCCAAACTGCTACTTTTGCAGCCTTTAATTTGTCGGTAACTGATACAAGCTCAGCCCGAGTCGATGCAAGTTCGCTCTCAACGGCAGTAAGCCTAGCAGCAACTGCCGATTTGGCAGTAGCAAACTTGGTATTCAACTGAGCGACTTGCGCCACAAAATCCTTCAAATTGGCAAAGCACTCTGCAACAAAACGTTTGTGTCTCGGCACAGTGAGCCACTCGATCGGACAATTCCTTCTCAACAGTATTCAACTGAGAACGCAATCGATTCAACTCCACCTTAGAGGTTCAAGGTCGGAAGCAAACTTATTCCGAACATCCTCGACTTCCTTCAGCAAAGTCTGTGCAACCTCCTAAGCTTTGCATACTCCGCACACTGCGCTATCAGTGGATCAAATTTACGGAGAACGTGAGCAAGAACCAAGGCTTGCCCTGCCAGCTTCCGTTCAACAAAGGCAATGTTATAATTTGACCCCATAGCGCTATCCTAGATGAGGTGATTCATCTCCTTCATCGATATGATTGTGTGGCGGATGCACGGGCATATGAACCCCACCGACCAATCGCTCGTGGCATTTGACGATGAGATCACGAGCACTGTCTTGCACGTCAAGCTCAGAAAACCAACTGAACTTCTTAAGAGTAACAACAATTGGACGAGTAGTAAGGAGAGTAGTAGGCGACTCCGCGGTACCCGCAATGACAGAGGTAGGACCCTTAGAACCCTGATCACGAGTAAAGACTTGATCTCCTAACAAGGAGTCGAACTCGAAATCAGATAAAGTCTTTGTACTGTCCGAATTCTTAGACATTTCGACACCAAGCTAAAACATCTTGTTGTCGATAACACGATAATCGTCAACGGACAAGCCGGCGAAATCGGGTACGATATACGAAAAGACAAGGCTATTTTCGCGATTGTCCAAAGGACGAGAAACCTCTTTCTTGCTCATCTCAAGAGTTTGATTTATCTTTTCAACCTCTTGGGCAGCAGGATCGACAACGTCACTACTGCCCTTCCCAGAAGATGCAGGAAGAGGAGAAGGTCTGGTAATACCAGGAACAAAAGTAGCAAGTTTATTCTTCGGGGTATAACTATAACTAATCGCCAACAGCTTAGATGGACTTGCGAGCCTAGGAACTTTCCTCTTTTTAACGCTCGAGCCAGCATTAACGACACCTCTACCCGTAGGCTTCTTAGCGGAACTCACTTCCCAATCAATGCCCATGTCGCTAACTACAGCCAGGGGAGTACGCTCCCACCCCTTGTCAGAAATGACGACAATGCCGACAAGCGCAAATGTATTTTTCGAAGCACAAGTCGTCATAAGCGTCGCACGATCCGCCTCGCTCAAAGTATACAGTCCACTGAGGTCGAGGATATCCATAGTAAGAAAGTTCTACTGAAGACTTGGGAAGCTTATTAAATTGATCTCGGAACCCTTGCTCCTCCGCAGACAAAAACAATTCATTCCTCTTAGTTTCTCGGAATGATCACAGAATTTGTACGTTGTGCAACTTAAAATAATCATAAGAAACCGATGCATAAAACCAGAGCCTCGACTAGCCCCTATACTTGTTTCAGAGATTTTCGAAACAGGATGGATCACAGCATTTGCAAAACCCTAAATGGTTCGCGTTTACACTAAACCCCACCACAAAGTGCAAAACCCTGACGTTCATCGGAATCCCAGATAAGACAGCCCTTTGCTAAAGTCACGATCATTATCCTCTGGTCACTAGGAACCATTTGAGTGGGAACAATGCCCAAACAACTTTTCTAGAGAGCCAGGCCCGCACTAGGCCAGCCCAATATCATCCATCATCCTAGAGATTGGGTTATTTCCAGCATTTCTAGGATGATGGATGGTATTGGGTTGGCCTGGCGCGGGTCTGGCTCTCTAGAATTGGTAATGCTCAAGAAACCTAGATACTCCCAGAAGATTTCTGGAACTGGAAGTCTAAGGCCTGCTTGAAACATGCCAAGGTACAACGCAAAATAGCTAGGCCACGGAAGACAAAGATTGTCACCCTCTTCAGGCATAATGATATCGAGGTCATATAGCTGTGAACAATCATAACGAACGCTATCCAGAGTCGTTCGCGTCGCCTGCTAGGCGAGAAATAAGTTTCACAGGTAGCAAGCACATCACCACTTAGAACCCCGAAGCTAGTTATTGTTATGAAACAAAAACGAAAAAGAACGAAATCAAAGTCTGAGAATGAAAAGAGTGTAAAAAAGAAAGTATTGTATCAACCTCCTTTTTATAGGGTCGAACAACGAAAGGACTACTCATAGGAAAATGTGCGGGACACGATGGCCACATGAAATCCCAAAAATCACGTCGAAGTGAACAGACGGATGAGACATCAGAGAAACAAATGCAACAACAGCTGGTAACGACATTAAATGCGCCGCGATGGTGAAATCGAAAACCCAACCGTCGCACTAGTGGCTACGTTAGCATACCTACTAACTAAGGGGAAGTAGCTGATGATTCATCAAATAAGACTGATGTCACAGTCGTACACGTGGCAGAGATCGTCCATCACAGGGATCAAGTATCCTAAACCGAGCCAATTCAGAAAGCCCCAAAAGAGTTAATCCAATCATAAAAGCTCAATTTGGGCCCGCCATAATAAACCATAGTTAAATGCCCAAATCCAGGCCCGATAAAGTTTTCCATAAAGAGAATGAACGTTACAAAGAAAAAAAGTCATGGAAGGAATTACGCCTCCAAGGACGTATCTTCATGAAGAAGGAGACCATTACAGATAACGTCTCATCTCCTTGCACCACATGCTTCAATCATGCAGGAAATTAACAATGACCATTATATAAGGTAAATGGAACATTCGACAAATGTATGCAACTTTAACTGAGTTCTGTCTAGATTTATCTCCATCTCCAACTGAGTTACTGACTTAAGCATCGGAATGCCTTCGGCCACCAAAAATGTGGTATTTGAAAATCTAACATTATTTTGCAGGTCACACTTACAAGAGAATGGATTTTGAACGCATCAATCTCCTCCCAATGTGATATAGCCAAACTAACTATGAAAGTAATTACCAATTTCATAGCATAAGTTTTGGGCATTTAGCTATTTTACTTATTTTAGAATCACAACTACTTATTTTAGAAGCATTGATGCTATAAAATAGGTAAATATTTTGGTAGTAACTTTGGTAATGAATGTGTACGAGAGAAAGGTCCAGAATATGTGCCATAAAAATATGGTGATAGCGCCAATTAGAAATATTGGTGTATTCATAATAACTTTAGTAGTTGCATTTAAGGCTTCACTTTGTACACTGTAAAAAGATGCATTTTGCAAAGTAATGCAAATGCATCATTTTGCAATACATTAGTTTTCAATGTATTACTTTGCAATTGTTTGGTATTAGTCAAAGAAAAACAATGCTAGTTTCACAATATTGTAGTTTTTAGGCTTGATTTGGTTAATCCTACAGGGCCAATCATGTAGCCTTCGGGCATCAATTAATAGATAAATAAAAAGAGTCAACCCAATTTTATTTTTTTTAAGTTTCACAATTTTTTTTTCCGCATGCATTTCACATACCTTATGTTCTCCCATATATATTATATTACATATATTTTCTTCAAATATGTAACTGAATAATATGTAGGAAAAATAATGACTCTTTCAAAAAGTTTTAATTATGATAAACTCTTGTAAATGTGGACTTTATTGAGTTCCACATAGTATGGACTCTATTGAGTTCGACATAATAATAACTCTTAAAAATATAGATTTTATTAAGAAGTATAGTCCAACATATAAACATTAGAGTTCTCTCAAAAGAATTCTATGCATTTGAATACCAAGCGGAGCCTTAAATGCGTTGCCAAACGCCCCCTTAATTAGTTATTGACTTCATTGAATTAAGAAATGGCTTCTAAACTTGTCTTCAAACAAAATCATTTAAAATGCACTTTGCCCAATTGCATTTTCCGTCTAAATCCACATATGCTCCTTTGGTAATGCCAACTACATCTCCTCCACAGAGAAGAAAGAAAGACGAACAGCTTAAAACTGGTAGGACATCCTTGTGGATTAATGATGGAACTGATCAAGCTTTTAAATATCGGGATGTATCCCAATTCTTATCCTTTACAAGTGAAATTAATATCATGACATACCTATCCCGATAATTGACCAAATATCACAACTTTTATCCTTTTATCAATGGAAGAAATATCCTAAATATCCGAACATTTTCAACACAGGAACTGAATGTTACAAAGAATGGCATAACACTTCTACTAATGTTGACTATAAAGTTCCAAACCCTCTTTAGGCTTTTTTTTCTTCACTAATCATAATTATGCTGCCGACGTCACCACTAATCACCCTCAAACAACAAAGGTGTTTCATTGACAACGAGAGCATTGCAAAACCAATGAAATTGATTAATTTATTACCAACAATCAATGTAATGCAGTTAGCCTAATACAACAGCATTTTGTCTGCAAAAATTGGACTAGTCAAAAAGAAACAAGACTCAAGGCTGAAAAAAAAGGGTCCCCTCACATCATCAAACAAACCATCAACAACCAACCAACCAACATACATCTACCATCTAGAATTAGGGTTCATTGGAACTTCATTCAATGACATAATATTCCAGATCCTAAGAATCGGGACTTGTAAATTGACACATTTCCCATATAATTTTCAATTTTGTATGACATCGTATGATGTACGTATAAGTATTGGGTAACAACAATTCTAGCCGGACATTAGGTAAGTATTGGATAAGGTCTTGAGAGAAATGAACTGGAAAGGATTAAACACCCTACATTCATGGGCTCTTGTCTTCACCTAAGAGTGAGGACAAGTGTTTTAAGTTTGAAATGAAGGGAAAAGGTGCAGAATTGGAGGACGGGTGATTGAGAAGTCTTGTTCACAAGGGAGAAGTAATGAAATCTTAAAAAAAAAAAAAATAGATGACGTTTTTCACCTCAACTTTCAATCTACCGTTTCATCTAAAGGAAGACCAAACTCATTGTCACACTAATTATGTAATGGAATCTCCAACAGTCCAATAGGGATGTCTTCAAAGTGAGGTGTCATCCAAACCTTGCAGCTCCAAATCAAAATGATTTCTTCTCCTTCTTCCTAGGTTGCAAGATGCCGATGTGTCAACTAACCCTGTCATAACCTGTAAAAGACATCTAAATAGATGTACAAGTACATAATTTGATCCACATGGTGAACCAAATGTGTATGCAGATGGATGGTTGTTGGGTATGATGTATACATTCTATAATAGAGGATGCCTTTCATGTGTGAGAGCTTGTCGTTGAATTTACTAATATCATCCAAGTACAAATATCCAAAATGGGTCTTGAGCATCATGGTTGTAACTAATTTTGTTGGGAGCCTGAGCATTGAGCATGCCACCAAAAGTCTTAGACTGCAGCAAGTCCTAGCCACCTTGTAGTCTGATATCTATTTCCTTCAAACCTAAATCCCTCGTGAAACACTCCAGTTTTGCAAAAACATTGCCCTAGCAATGTTGGTGATAAGCACAAATATTATGCTTGGGTTATGCATGTGACGTTAGTGGCCAGTGCCAATCTTTGTCACTTACAAACATCAACCAGGGGGAAAGACCCATAGATAACCTATAATCTATAATTATCAAATAAATATGTATCATTTCTACCATTTATTTCTAGAAATGTTGATTCATTAACTTCATTTCTAGTGTATGCTAAGAACTCGAGTGACAGTAGTCTAGGATGCTTTTCCATGCAATGAGCACTTCTACTAACTGAACATGCAGTATAGGACTGACAGCCTAGGCTATTCTGCAGCCACCACTTATTAAAAATTCTTACTAGCCGCAGCAGAACACTGTCTTCGTGAGAACCGAATCAATGGTTATCCTGAATTCAGATACTTTTCCATGGATATGTCGTCGTTTTATTCATAAATCAAATCTTAGATGACCACTAAGATAGCACTGTTTACAGTCAAACCTTCCCCTAAATATTGTCATATTGTTGTCTACAAAACTAGGAAGAGTATGTTGACCATCTTCCTTGTGTCTCCGCAGCGGATTCTCGAAGTTCAAGTCTTGACCCGTCTCAGGCGAATGCGTCATCCGCTGAATTTCCACAAGCATTCTAACTTGACCACTTCAACACCTTGTCTTGTTATAGACCTTTAGTACTCCTAATTTTATCCGTACTTAACTTCTCAATTGAAAGTAGTACATCAAAATAGTCCATGTTTCACTCTGTTCCCATATATGTAAAGTACTCTCAACATCTATAGTATTTTCCATCGAAAAGGAAAGATGTTGGCTTAGATTAATTAACCACTTTAGGCATCATCAATAGCCGTGTAGTGCATTCAAAATATTCTGCAAAGTATTCAATTTCTGTGGACCATACCTTTCTCTAATGTCTATGAACTGCGGGCCTTAAATGCTAATGTTAACAGAAAATAATTTGAACTTATCAACACTCATGCCCCAGACGTGAACCTGCTGATACTGAGGAGTACAACAGCACTCAAAGACTGAGCACTAATTTCTTGCAAGGGCATTCTAAATGGTGACACTATGAACTTGACGAATCAGAATAACTGCATCTCAGTGCGTAATGTATTTATCCATGCATGTATGATTACCAAACCCACGGAAAAGAATTGGAACTGAAAGGAATTGTTCTAGAGAGTCATTTGTCTGGATTTTAAAAAGTTGCTGTAGAATGAGACCCTGTTAGGTGCACTAGCAACAATGAAATAATGCCATCTTCTCCTCTCACTGCACCTGTAGGTCAATTTCTCTTACTTATATTATATAAGATTTTTTCCTTTTCTTTTGAGAGGATAACTATCAGCTTTTTAAGTTACGACTGCTGCAGAATTTTGGATTTATCCATCAACAATCCAATTTGATCAACCAATAATGTTAAGCTACTCCAATATATCGCAGCTAACACAAAATAGATTCCCTTAAACTGCAGTAGCTATTTGACGTTAAAATAGTAACTTGTTCCATTCCTTCCAATTCGACCAGAAGGATAAAAGTGAAACAGTTTCCATGACCATGATTCCCAGTTTGGTTTTCGTAGGGCTTGCAAATCTCCAATTGTGATGCACATTTGGGTACTCTAACAAAAATCTGGGGAATCGATTTGAGAACTATCAGAGGACGTCTCCAGCAATGAAGTATTGGACATATCAATCTCTGATCCAAGACCAGAGTACATTAGCTCATCATGGATCCTTAAACTGCTTCATCAAACCCCGAGTTTACCCCACGATAAAGATTTATATAGGCAAGTTGTTCTAATCTTTATTGAAGTAAACCATCTGGATCTGAAAACTGCTTCAAGAACCGACGTAAAGTAGAGGAGACAATCTCAAATTCTAAATCTGACACAGTGGTGTTGGAAACTAATAGCAGCTAGACATTGAGTTTGGTAGTTAATTAATTCAAAATACCATAATGCAATGGCGCTCAATCTCCCCTATTTTGGTTTTCAAAGCACTTTCTCTCCGTGACTCTCCAAGGTAAACCAAATGGATATTACTGACATTTGTTTCCTCATTTGTGTGCTTATTGATTACATTATTGATTGTCAAGTATTATGAGATTGATATTAGGTACTTATGTCTTATGAAAATCTCTAACCATCATTACTGAGTTTGGAAGAACTTTTGGTTCATCATTATCATGCATTAAAAACTTGTAAGTGTTAATGATCCATCCCAAAAGAGGACCCAACAATCAATTACAATTTGTCAGAGTCTAAATATGTCGGACTTATTATTCGCTCTCCTTTTATACTTGTCCATAATGAAAACTGAAAAAAAATTTAAAAATCATGAAGACTAAGAAAAAAAAAGACCGTCTAGATATGGCTGAAGATTGGAGTAACAGATTTCCATCGACAAGATTTAAATTTTTTTTCTAACAGTGCATCACCTACAGATATGGTGACTGTTGTCTGTTAGAACACTAACAATGCATATTTGAAGGAAACATACGTGTCTATTAACCCCACTCCCTGTAACATATTGAGACACTAAAAGCAATCAATTTCTTTATGATTTATGCACTAAATTGCAAAGATGATCACCCCCAGAGACAGCATTCTTGATTTCACATATTTATGTAAGCTTTCAAGAAGGGTATGGTAGTTTTAACGTTCGTAGGACCCCAGAGGCCATGGTGCTTATCTCTAGACTACCAGTTATTGAATTCGAGAATTCGAGGAGACAGACAGCTAAAAACTATTCATTTTTATATTTTCTTTTCCTATTGAGGAAAAAAAGGATTTGAATTTTGGGAGACAAACGTCAAAAGCACATGTAAGTTTCGTCTTTAGGAGATCGAGAAAAGTATGATATTTCAAACCCAGCTAGGAAAAGAAGGATTTGAATTTTGGGAGACAAACGTCAAAAGCACATGTAAGTTTCGTCTTTAGGAGATCGAGAAAAGTATGATATTTCAAACCGAGCTCGCATTCAAAAAAAAAAAAAAAATTTGCTTTACTTTGTTTTGTTCATTGCATTTCAGTTTTCCTTCTCTTTTCGTTCTCTGAGATTTTGTTACTTCCTTTATTCGATTTTTGGTGTAATTCCAAATTGTGATCCCAATAGTTATAACCAGTGTTCTAAAAAGCGCTAGGCGGTGGGCGGGCGGCGAGCAGGTGCCTAGCGCCCAAGGGCCTAGACGGCTCCTAGGCGGTCTTAGGTTTTGTATTATAACTTTAATAATTTACAAAATTTAAGCATAATACCTTATCAATTACATCTAATTTAATGCCAATATACATATGCAAAATTTAAAAACATAAAAAATTAACAATCATGAACAAAATTTATTAAAATTCAAATGACTAAAGTTGGTCGTGATGGGTACTTTATACAAAGTTGAATTTGTGGACAAATATCCAAACCTACTCTTTTATTTTTCTTCAAATTGCATGAATAACCTCAGTCGTGTTTGATAAAATCTACATTACTAAAATAATAAAATTGGTACCGGCAAATCCTTTGAGAATTCCATTAAGTAATCATCATTTGCTACATTTAGACATATACTATAAAAAACAATTAAATTGTTTATTTCTAAAAAAGAGGAAAGAAAAATAAAATAAAAACACAATCAGCCTTATTAAAAAAATAAAAAACTAGCCCAAACCGCCTAGGTCGCCCAGACCCCACCTAGACCGCCCAAAACCCGCCCAGCCATTAATCTGAGCGTTTTTCTACCTTCTAGCGCTGCCGATTTTTAGAACACTGGTTATAACAAAAGAAAAGACACTCTCATACTAACAGCACTTAGCTTATTATGTTGCTATCAAGGTTTTAGTAGGTTTAGATTGATCTCTTTGATACCTGCATTCTACATTTGAAAATTCCATTCCGAGCATAAGAGTGCCCCTTTTAGTTCTCCTTTTGGTGATTGTTTGTCCTTTTTCGAATGACTACAAATATAACAATTCTAAATAAAATATTTTTGTTGTGTTGAGAATGAGAAAGTATCTAATAATAATCTGATAATTTAAGAAACTTCCATGATACCAAGGATGAGATTCAGGCCATAATACTTTTACACGAAAGGAGGAGCTACTTAGATAGATAAAGAAGATTGCAAAAATGATATACTCATTAATCAAACTCGTACAAAAAAAATTAACTAAAAGACACAGCACAAACAGCAAGAAAGCGAGCTGTTAAGAAACATATAACAAACCGCTACGATACATTACAAGTGTAAGTGAAGTAAAAATAGACCAAACAAAGACAACCCACCAACTCATAAACAATGCCACTTCTTTTACAAATGCAGAACAAGGCACAATACCACATACAAATGGAAAAGTGTAGACAAAGTTACCTTCAATCCGAGATAAGCCAAGAAATACAAGAATCAATGCTGGAGGAACAATAAACTGCAGAACCACCAAACATAGGTAATAATTGTGCAGGAAGATCTTTGCTCGGCTAAAATCCAAGTCCGGAAGTTTACTCGAATGCAACCTCTGATACCATGACAACACTGCCTCATTTAAAAACATTTGCAAGTTCGGCCTCAATGTCACAATCTGCACCAACCCCGACGCCAACAAACACCAAAACCTCAGTTTCATAAAATCCGACTCAGCAATCCCAATGTTACCAATCAATTCATTGCTATCACCAATGCACTGAACTGCATTTGCCTTACATTGACTAACATTTATCTTGCTAATGAAAAACCCCGCAACCGGATTGATCCAAAGCAATGATGTAAACACAATTACGATATAATTAACATAGAGCAGCGTTCTTGTAATCCATCCGCATGAAATTATAGACAAATTCCATCGCAATTGATCCGTTCCTAGCCAAAATGATCTAGTACTCTTGGTCGCGGGCACATAAAGAAACCCAGCAAGGCAACCAGCAAGAAGTGCAATCGAAACCTTGCCCAATCCATCAACAGAGTCAAACCTAAAGTCGAAAATGGAGTAAAATCTCACCAAAACAATCAATACAGCCAACACGAACCCTAGAATCCCCAACACAACACTCATTTGCTTCTCCGACCTCTTGGATGCGGACTTCTCGAACGAAACCCTAGCGATCACAACAACCGCCTTCAAAACCGCTACAATTCCGAACACAGTAGGGACTACAGATCCAGTCACCAAAATCCCTTTAGAACCTCCTTCTGGTGTTGATAACAAGTTGTAAAGACCGAGATTCGAACACGCAACCACAGTGTATAGGAAGATGTCGCGATATTGTTTGAAATAGAGACGAGATCGGATATGATCGTCAGTGAGTTGCAATCTGAAGATCTGTGCGTTGTTTTCGTCGAATTCGAATTTGTCTTTGGAACGGTTCTTTCTCTTTTGCGGTTCAGGTAAGGGTTGGCCGGATTGGTCACTAGGGCGACGGATAGCGGCACGAACGTTTGATTGATTGTTGGTGCCATTGCCATTGCCACCAACGTTTTCTGGGAGGATGTAAGTGTGGAGACCTTGGAGGAATCTGGTGGGAAGATTGACAAGGGAGAGGAGGAGAGTGATGGAGATGGAGAGTAGAGTGTGTAGGATTAGATTCTTGTAGGGGATTGAATTGGAAATAAATAGCATCATTGGTTTGCTTGAGGATGGATGGATTTGTTGCTATGAGATGGGAAGAGGAGGCATTATTGGTAAAATTTGGTTTCAGGGAGAGTGAGATGTGTGTGTGTGTGTGTGTGTGTGTTATATTGGAGGAAGTTTGGGGTGGGGTAATTCGGTTGAGCCCTACCCATCTAGGCCCAACCCAAACCCAATGTGTTAAGGCCCATGTTAGAACTTTTAGTTTTAAAAGGGGAATGAATACTGGCACAGCACAATCATGGAATGAGTTTTTTCATGAAACTATTTTATCCATTGCTACACGCATAGCAATGCGAAGCTAAGCTGCAAAATGTGAAAAGAAAATACACTTAGAATTGTATTCAAATTATTGTATTTGATTCTTTAGATTGAATACAAATTTATATAGTTAACTCTGACCTATCACTGTGGAAACAGGAAACCTAAGACTTTTTATTCTATTTTGACTTTCTTATTCTCTAACATATGTAGACTTTCTTTCTTTAACACTCATCTTCAAGTTGGAGTGTATGTTTGTAACACCCAACTTGCTAAGAAGATTATCAAATTGATAAATGCTCAAAGTTTTAGTAAACAAATCTGTCAGTTGATGTAGTGTTAGTACCTTCTTGTATCTTCTCTCTAATCAAATGACAATTAATCTCGATATGCTTCGTGCGTTCATGAAAAACCGAAGTAGATGCAATATGAAATGCAGCCTTGTTGTCACAAAACAAGAAGGTTGTCTGAGGATGATTTATGTGCAAATCATTAAGAATGTACCTCAATCAGGTTAACTCACAGCATGTAAAAGTCATGGCCCTATATTCTGCTTCAGCTGTAGATCTTGCCACTATAGTTTGTTTCTTAGCTTTCCAAGAAAGTGGTGAATCGCCAAGCATGACACAATAATCTGTAATGGTTCTTCTAGTATCTCTACATCTAGCTCAATCTGCATCACAATAAGCTTTCAACTGTAATGAGATGGTGGAAGAGAGAAAAAATACTTTGTCATGGTGAAACCTTGATATACCTCAAGACCTTGTGTGCAGCATCCAAATGTGGTATTCTGGGCTTATCCATAAATTGACTTAGGACATGTACTGAATAAACTAAATTTGGTCTTGTGATTGTTAAGTATATCAACTTTCCAACGAGCCTGCGGTATGTTAAGGGATTTGGTGGTAAATCTCCATCATCCTGTGTGAGCACCAAGTTTTAATCCATAGGATAACGTGAAGGCTTTGCTCCAAGATACCCTGTGTCCTCCAATATTTCAAGTGCATATTTTCGTTGAGATAAAACAATACATTTGGATGACCTCGCGACTTCAATGCTTAGGAAATATTTTAATTTTCCTAAATCTTTGAGCTTGAACTTTGCAGCAAGAAATTGTTTTGTTTCTTCAATGTATTGGAGATCATTACCTGCCAATGTTACATCATCAACATATACAAGAATTGCAGTAAAGTTGTTACCCTTGGATTGGACGAATCATGAGTAATCAACCTTAGGTTGATTGTAGCTTGCTGATATGAGAGCAGAGGGTAAATTAAGGAACCATTGTCTCGATGCTTGCTTGAGACCATATAAGAACTTGTTCAACTTGCATACTCGAGTCACTCCTTTCAGCATAATCCAGAGGAATACTCATGTACACATCCTAAAAAAGATCACCATAAAGAAAAGCATAGTTGACATAAATGCCAACCCTGTGTGGCTGCAAAAGCAAGGGGAAAATGAACACTAGTCAATTTAGCAATCGGAGCAAATGTCTCTTTGTAATCAGTACCTTCAACTTAATTGTATCCTTTAGCCACAAGACAGGTTTTGTAGCGCTCAACACTACCATCTGGATTAAGTTTGATCTTATAGACCCATTTACAACCAACCGGATGGTTGCAAGGAGGAAGAGGCTGTAAAATCCAGAGTATCGATCTCACTTTTCATGGATTTATGCCACTTTGAATCCTGCATAGCCTACATAAAACTGGTGGGTTCTTTGACTAAAGAAAGAGAAGTGATGTAAGCCTTGTGAGAAGTGGATAAATGGTCATAGGAAAAAAAATCTGAAAGGGGGAAAACAATACCTGTCGAGGGCCCAACATTCGAAGTAGATGAGTGGGACGAGCGAGAAGGCAATCAAGCATCAATATGATATTGTTGAAGATAAGATGGCTCACGGGTGGAGGTGTGAGTTGGGAGATGAGGGTCTAAGGGTGGAACTCGGGCAGGGGCGACCGCTTGGGGTTGGGCTTCTAGAGTTTTCGCCCGGTCGGTGACGAAGATGTCAGATTGGGCAACAGGTCGGTGGGAGTGGTCTGACTGGTCAGAGAAAAACATTGTTGGAGGATAAAAAAATGGAGCATGAACGATCGATCGGGGAAGTGTGTCAGACTGGTCAGTGAGGTGATTGTGCATTTTTTCAGAAAAATATAGAAAAGTCTCCTCATGAAAGATGACATCATGAGAAACAAGGACCTTTTTGTGGGTGAGATCATAGACTTTGTATCCTTTTTTCCCGTGAGGGTGTCCAAGAAAGACACATTGACTAGAACGAGTATCAAATTTACTGAAATGTTGGGCATGTGTGGAAGTGAAACATAGTCTCAAAGACTCGAAGGTGAGAGTAGGTGGGTGTGGTTTGTTAAAGAGAAGTTCAAAAGGCGTTTTGCCTTTAAGCACAGAGGACGGCGTGCGATTAATGAGATAGGCAGCAGTGAAAATTGCTTCTCCCCAAAAATGTTTAGGGAGATGTGCTTTAAACAAAAGGGCACAAGAGACATTCAAAGATGTCTATGTTTGTGTTCCGTCACCCCATTTTGTTGGGGCGAAGAGACACAAGAAATTTGATGGGTAATGCCTTTTGAAGCATAAAAATCGATGAGGAAAAGTTCAAGTCCATTATCATTGCGAATGGTGTGAATTTTGGAAGAAAATTGGATTTCAACATAATTAATTAAAGAAATTAAGAATGTGTGTGTGTGTTAGACTTGTGTTTCATGAGATAAATCCAAGTACATCATGTATAATCATCAACAATGGTGAGAAAATAATGTGCTCCATAAAGGGAAGCAACGTGATATCTTTTCCAAATGTCAACATGTAATAAGGAAAAAAGAGTAGTACTCGAAATATGAGATAAAATAAATTTATTTCTAGTTTGTTTGGCCAAAGGACAAATAACACATTTATTGGAAACACAAGTACTAGCATTGCGAAAAGAGACAGGAAGGAGATAAAAAGTTTTGTCTGAAATGTGACCTAGGCAATTGTGCCATAACACAGGGTTGTTGTCTTGAGTGATGTGACAAGTGGTAGAAGTTGTGGTGGTGGTGTCGTCCAGATAGTACAAACCATCAAGCTCAGTTGTTGTCCCAATCATTTTCCCCGAACGAAGGTCTTGTATCAGACAATAATTGTTGAGAAAAATGGTGAGAAAGAAAAAATGTTTTGTGAGTTTGCTAATGGAAATTAAATTAAGATTAAAAGAGGGAACACGAAGAACATCATGCAAGGTAAAAGTATAAGAGAAAGTCATGGTGCTAATGTGTGTAACAACAACGAATGTACCATCAGGTTTGCTCAACGGTTCGATTGTTGATGATGGTGTGAAAGATATTGTCTCCAAGTACTAATGTTGTTGAAGATCTCTGTTGCGTTAAAATCAAATCAGGCCTCCCTACTGCTGTGTTCGAATTCAAATAAGAAGAAATTCAACATAGATGGGTTTCTCGACCGAACGAACAAAGATTCTATGTTGATCTCTGTTGAGATGAAGATGAAGAGACCTTCTTCTCATGATGATGCTCTGGTATAATTTTTGTGGACTTCCGAAAATCTGTTTCATGTCAGAGATCTTCTTCTCAACGATGATGGACGGCGATTTGATGATCAAGCTATGGCGTTCACTGTTGCAGTTTTGTGTGTGGTGGTGTGTTCTGTGGTTGCGTTAGGCGGTACTTCTAACAAGTGAGAAGGATTACCGGCACGACGGTTCGGGTTTAGTTAACCAGAGAAGCCTTGCTCTGATACCATGAAAAGAAAATACACTTAGAATTGTATTGAATTATTGTATTTGATTCCTTGACTGATACAAACTTATATATCTAACTCTGACCTAACTTTATAGAAATAGGAAACCTAAGACTTCTTATTCTATTCTGACTTTCCTAACATACTCTATACTGACTTTCCTATTCTGTAACATATGTAGACTTTCTTTCGTTAACAAAATGTGCATGTGATGGACAAACTTAGGATGGTTCAGCTGGTGTGAACCATAGGCAATGATTGGTGATCGGCATTCTCTGAACCAAACCATGGACCTCTTTTGTGAATCGTGAGTAAATTTGAAGGGGTTTGTAACGAGTCACTTTAACATATTTTTAACTCGGTGAGAGTTGCAACGGTCGGTCGATCTTTACCACCACCATCTTTTATCTACACACACCATGAAACCATAGTGACTACCATCATTTCATGCTAACAAATTCTCACTACACAAGGGCCTAAAATTTTCAATTCAACCCACATCTTTGTAAGACGCTGGTGGATCCGGCACTAACCCATGCACAACTCTATGGTATGCGTGAGACGCACGCACATTCTACCGCATATTTTCCCTTGTATGACACCAGATTTCCAACCTAGCAGCAATCCACACGATACTTGTTTCTTCTCTTTTTCGCTTTTTCTATCTTTAACTTTGCCATCTCCCCTCAAAACTTAATTCTACCCAATCACGATATTTTTCGTCGTCCCATATATTTTTCGTCAACCGCACAAAAAAGAAGTACACCAACTCACTAAAAAGCTGCTACATCTCACCTCTTTGCCACGTGCCATGCCATGGTTAGTCAGTCATCCAGTTGCATCAACTTTGATGCACCCTAGTCGCAACAAACATGGAGATTCGATTATTGCGATATTTTTTATCCACCCATCCCCAAAATATCTCTCCATAGTCCATATATATCCATCACCATCACCTTCACCTTCACATAAAAAAATACACCACCATAAGTAACAGACCCCAAATTGATATTTTAGCTGCTTTTTCCTTAAATCTGAAAACATGGATTCGCAAGAAGGGAGAGAAGCAGGTGTGAACAATGGCCTATGGACGAATGAGAAACACTTCAACTTCCTTAACAGAATGGAAGCCATGTTTGTTCAAACCATGCTCGAAAACAATGATGCTAGTGACATGTTATCTTACTCTGCTGCTCCTCTCGATCGCTACCTGCCCGATGCCTCCGACTCCACTCGCGATCTCAAACGTACAAGATGTACAACGAATTCTTCCATCCCTCTCAATTGTCAAGGTAAGTATGTACATATATCCATCCATGAGTGCAATTTAGCATGACTTGCACATAAAGGACGAAAACACCCTTGGGGCTTTGGTTTGGTTTTTGTTTATCATGTTACAATTACATACACTCTTGTTGATTAATCTGCTGTGTTTTTTGTACAAGGGACAGACACGAACTCTACAAACAAGGTGGATAACACAAATGTACAGAAGAGAAGGAGACGGCGGTCAGGTCTGGTGGAGGCTTCACAAGATCAGGTTTGTTAAACTCCTTCTATGATAACACATTGTATTTAATTTTTCCTTCATGAATTATTTAGCTTGGTGGCTAGCTAGACTGGTTATACTTCCATCTGTTGATATGTGCCATCCATTTTTCTCGTGATTTTATTATCTACATTGATCAAAGTCCTGAGGTACCAACAGTAACGTGGGGGGCTACGACAAGGAAACATGCCATTGATGAAAGTGGGGTAATGAACACAGATTCGGTTCTCTTTAGTCTAAGCAAGACAATAAGTAAAACTACTTGCTTATAAAGATAACAAAATGATTATTTGCTTATAAAAGATAACAAAATGATTTAGCATGTAGGGCAAGTGTGGGAAGCATCACAAGTACAGACAACGAGGACTAGGGTGCTCTAGCTAGAGGCCTGTCTTAAACAAACTCTCGGTGTTGCATTAAGATGTATAAACAAATTTTGCAAAAATGTGATTATCTTGGACTCGTGGTTATATACATGGCAAGGCATCACGAGCAGCTGGGACTTGGGCAATACTTTAGCGAAAAGAAGTACATATCAATTTCTTTTCAATAAATCTTGCAATACAATTGATCATGATGCGCCTTGTACGCCTTATATGAAATTTTCATTTTCATTATTTGCCCAAATGAAGAACAAAGGGCTTATTTTTAAATCTAGAAGTTAATAATATAGGTGAGAATTCAATTCAACCATATAGTTTTTGGCGTTTTGGATTAGTTTATGAATGACACCAAAAATAATAAAATCCTTTAAAAGTAGAGAAGAGATTTTTTTTCCCCCTTATAAAAACTGATATTTATCAAGTATATAGGGATGATAAACTAATATGATATCTATAAAGTATATAGCGATGATATTTATCAAATGAGATCTTTATGGATGATGTAGTAGTCCCTTTGTGCAGGTGGTCCCCCAGGTTGGAAACAGCAAAAGTGATAAGGACGATGAGAATAATGAAGCCGAAAGTCGTTTTCCTCGCACCTAACATCGTATTTGCAGAATAATTCATTCGCATTTACTAGGACAGTGGAATTGTTTCATGCAACATTTGCTTTATTTCTAATTGTAATTGTAGTAGTAGTGGTAGCAGTACTAACGAGATCCTACGATTCTAGAGTTATTGATGATAAGGTAGTAATTAAGAAATAATATCGATTTACTTATTATATATGATCAATCTCTTTCGAGTGTATTCATTGTCATTAATGAAGAGTTGTTGCATTCTCTATATAGAAGACGGGTTTGTATTTGTTTGGTTGCGTTCGGATGTTGATGGGAAACCTTGTTTTTTCAAAAGATCTTTCAAATGTTCATTTGATTCTGTACAGAGTATGCGAGTGTGATAAACATTGTCATTTATTAGATGCATGCATAGAGATATTTTATAAGTCAGAAAAAGTTGTGAAAAAAGCAAAAGGCCAAAAGCAAAAAGCAAAAAGCAAAAAGCAAATACACGAGAGTAGAGATCTAGAGGAGACGGTGGGAATTAAAGAGCACATAGTTTGAGTGTGTTTTCCTTCAAAACTACGATTTTTGTTCGGCAAGGATTGCAATTTTCATTTTTGAAGTGATTTCGGTAATTTAATTTTAAGAAAATTTTTGGTGTGTAAAGAAAAAATGTAAAAATTTTGAGGATGCATAAAAAAACATATATAATAAATTTCAAGGATATATAAAATATGTGAAAAAAATAAGATAAAAGTAAATAAACCTATTAAACATATTAAATGAAGTCTAAATACCAAGGATCTCTTAAATTTATGACATGAGGAGATGAAACGTGCCCTAGATTTAAAAAGGGTGTCCTCTACTATCTCTCGCTTTCAAACTTAACAAGGTAACTATTACTTGGAATTCAATGGGACTGAGATGTAACAATCAAGTGCTCCATGGGAATAAAGTGGTACTTCACACCCAGGAGGCGATTGTGGGTACCAAATTTGGTATAACTGAGTACCACTGTATAAAAGGAATATGGGCTTTGAGCTCAGCTAAAGACAGAAGCCCGAATATGCAAATTGTAAAAGCGAATTCGACCCATGAGCCTGAAAATGGATGTCGACCCATAGGCTCGAATGGATATGTGCAAAGAAATATCTTGGATAATTAATAGCATCTAAGAAAACTCATTATTATAAAACTTAAGTGTAAGGCATTATTCCCTCTTAGATATTTATGTAGATATCTTGTAAATTAACTTAGCGGAGAAGTTTCCTTTGCTATATAGGGGAATAGATCATTGAATCTAAGGGTTGGTGAATTACTTTGTTGAGAGATAGTGAATTTTTGCAAAAGGTGGAGAAGTAATTGCGAGCCTTAAATATACATCATAAACATGAAATGCATCTTGCAGCGTTAACCAATCCAATAAATATTTAATTTGGGCTTTGCTTGTCGCAAATTATCAATTCACATTGCATCAAATGTGATGCGTCCAAATCTAGTCTCCTAGAAATTCGATAATTGGATTTTTCGACTTCATCATTGCATTGCATTTAATGTTGTTGCTACGTTTGTTACTCCAATTTCTTGTCCGCCTGTTTGTTTCGACGCGATTTTTGTGATTTCGTACAACCATCGTATCTCGCACATCTTCCCATTAGCAGATTTTTTGTTGCTCAACCTTACAAAAAGGGGACATGAGGGTTGTATTTTTTTCTTTACGTTATCTTCATTCCCAGAATTTGATTTTTCTCTCCTTTTTGTTTTCGTCTTTGCCCAATGTCTTGTTTCAAGATTCTAAGTGGTGAAGTGCTCGATACTAGCGAGGCTTTCTTTTTGCCCAAGCGGGCGACGCAAGCGACTATAGATAATGTTCGCTATGATTATTCATTGTCGGCTGACCTCAAGATCATCTTGCTTGGAGATGATGACAGTCCTTTGTTGTCCAAGACTTGGCTACATTGCATTGTACCCTAGTATGTTCCAGTTAGGTCTTAGGCTTCCAGCCTCGGAGATCTTCTGGGAGTATTTAGACTTCTTGGGCATCGCTCCTGCTCAAATGGGTCCTGACGGCTAGAGGGTGATGGTTTCAACCTTGGTGATGGCTGTTTTATCTGAGATTCCTATGAAATCAGGGTTTTTCATTCCGTGGTGGGGTTTAATGTAAGTAACAACCACACTTGCTATCTCCGATCTCCTTCCCGTTTTAAGAAACTTAAGGATGATTATAGGGGTTGGTCGAGGTCCTGGTTTTACGTGTCCATCACTTCTGGCTACTTCAAGTTAAGGAATCGTTATATTATGCGGTCGTTCCAGGAACCCAAGAGTAATGAATTGTACTTGACTGCGGAGGAGGAAGAGTTTCATGAACGGTTTAATAAGTTTCCCCGAGCCGCAATAAAGGCTTTCCTTGCTATGGATGTTGTCGAGCGCAGTGGCATGTACACTATGAGTGAGGCGGAGCGTGCTGAGCTTAATGAGGCTCAAGCTGCTGAGATTATTGTTGGCGTGCCGACAATGTCGTCATTTCTAATGAGGGGTAGGAGCATACTTCTCCAGTTGGCATTGGTGATATAAGCATTGATAGGAAAGCTAGCTCTGTTAAGAGACTTCCGGATCTCGATGCTCATGTTACTGCTGGCGATGCTAGCTCGAGCATTAGAAACATGAAACTTCCTAGGCCTGCCAGTCCGTCTAGCCCTGGCCATATCCCGAAAAAGAAGCAACTTGCTAGTTCAGTTCATGGTGCTACTCGAATTCCTCGTCGTCCGATGTCTTCCGTAAAGGGTGATGGAGAAGGTATTGACCTTACTGCTCGAGAAGCTGAGGAAATAAATCAAACTCTGGAGAGGAGCAAAATGAGGTGTCTCGTCCTTTGGATGAGCTTGAGAAGAGCCTCATCTTTTCACATGGCGTGCCTGATTTCACCAAGTTGTCTGATGATGATCCTCGTGTTCTCAATAATAAGATCTTTCAGCTTGCTACCAAGCGGTCTAATAATCCGACAGTACGAAGATCTTAGATGATTTTGTGTTCAACCCTTTGTTGGACTACCAGGTCGGAGTGCTAAGTCTCCTCATGCTTCTTCCATTGTCGCTGGTACCTTGGAGTTGCTTGCTTCTCCTTCCGTTGTTCGATCTACTGCTGTTGCTTTTAAGAAGAATGACAAGAATGATACTTCTGTCATTACTGCCATTCCGACTATTCATTCGGATTCTCGGGGCGGAGCTTCAGTTCTTCTCGATCCCACTATTCTTCATCCACGAGTGGGTTGGAAAGAGCCCAACCCCAAAGAGATTTGTATCAAATCGGATGGGAAGTTCAGCTGGTTTTCTGAGATGATGTGCATGATAGCGTGTGTAATCTCATTGTCAAATGGCATAGGCAGTTAATTGAGAGAGCTATGATGCCCATGCATCCACCCAATAGTCACATTGATGAAAGTCTCAAACAAATAATGGAGGGAATGAATCACCTCATTACGCTGGTGTAATGGGATCAAATTATAGGGTCGCGCGTGATCAGGTGATATTTGTGGAGCGGTAAATGGCGGGGCACGCTTTGGTGCTTTCTCACGTCCTCCGTAAATTTGATCCGCTGAAAGCTTAATGTGCGGAACATGAGAAGGCAACTGAAATTGCTCGGGCTTCATGGAAGGAGGCAGAGGTTGTTCAAAATAAGTTTGCTTTTGAACTTGAAACCTCGGAGACCGAGTTGAATAAACTATTCGTAACTCAGTTTCACGAGTAGAAGGGTTGCTTTGATTGTTGTTGGGTTGCGGGTTTGTAGAATGTTCCATTTTCTCTAAATTTTTTGTTATTGATTAGAACTAAGGAAATTCCAACTACAAATTCTCTTTCAGAAAAGAAATTGTCGTTCCCCACGGACGGCGCCAAGCTGATGCATCCAAAATCTTGTCTCCTAGAAATATGAATTGCAAAACAAGGGTTAGACTGCCAAAGACCACCTTTTTGGTGACCGAAGACACTCAAATGCTTAAGTCAGTAAATTTGTAGGAGATAGAGCTTAATTTGGACATAATTCAATTAAAATTGCATATATTAGTCAAATGTTCCCTTTACCTTATATAGTGGTCGCTATTAATTCTCTGCGCAACTTAAGCATGCAAGGCTTGAATTTTCCAAATGATTTTAGCTTGTATCCAAAATCGATGGTTCATCCATCATAGCATGATTGGATAGTTCTACGAGAGCTTTCCGATCGAAAACAGATAAAAACTGGATGGAGATGGACATTTTGATTAATTGCCTTGATGCTGTCAGGGAAATTCATGGCCATCCACTACACCAAAACAGTGTTTTTGTAACTGTTTTGAGGTGTAGCTAAAAATATTAGAATCACGTATCAAATGATACTATTATTGGTGATCCTAAATTTAGAATCATGTTGAAAGTGATACTACTTAAAAATAGTATCATTTGCAAATAGTATCATTTGGCAAATGATACTAATTTTTACTAAATGATTCAACTTTACAAATTTGCATCCCAACAAAGATGATACTAATTGTAAAACAGAATCACATAGTGCATGATACTAATTTTTGTTAGATGAAGCAATTGTATAAATTAGCATCACATAATAAATTATACTATTGAAAATACTGTCACTACACGATTCTTGCAAAATCCCTTAACAACACAGAAGAGTGAAGCTGATACTTTGACAGAATGGAAATTTTATTCAGTTCAATCTCTTACAACTTACAAAAAAAATGCCCAACTTACAAAAAATATCATGTTTTTACCCTTCAAGGTGCTATTCAACTAATGACTGTCATTACAATAACAAGACCAACATCAACAAAATTTACACGTTTTTTCAACGTAACTGCTCATATGAAAACAGTAAGACAGTCATTACAATAACAAAACCAAAAGTACAATCAGGTCTGGTCACCAACATCCAGACAATCCAAAGTTGTTCATGCAGTGTTAGTGAAATGCTCTGACAAACTCATATGGAACATTCTCCATTGCATACTCTGGACTCCTAGGTCCTTGTGCATTATTCCCTGCAAATCTTTGTTGCAGCTCAGCGCCATCATGTTACCTTCCTGATGATGAGCCCAAATTAAAAACCTCAAAATAAGGGGGAAATATATATATATATATATATATTCATTCTAGTGGTCTGATCAAAATTAATTATGACTAGCTAAGCATAAAGAAACCATTTAGGGGAGAGCATTAGACATATCACCAAAAAGAACACTTGTTCGACATTGTTTCATCCTCTAGAACTTAATTGACTCACTTTCCGATAAAAACTTTCTTTATGTTAGCCACTTTGTTATCCAAATCGTCTTGTGATCCAAAAGCCAAAACCCACTCTTTTTGTGACAAAATTACCTAACATTATAGAAAATCAATCATTCATTTCCATGGTTGTTGGAGTATTCAACTTACACTTGAGTTAGACAAGGGGAGTCAGATTTTCAGTTCATTAAGAAAGCCTTTGCCAATCACCCAAGTCAATTTTGGAGGTATTTCTGTGCATTGAACTTGCATGTTTTTCTACAAGTGCCCTTGATCATAAAACATAAATATCTCCCATAAACACTCCTTTTCCCTAATTTTGTTCGATACAAAGATAAGATACTTGTCAAATTGTTAACTCCATCTTTGATTCAATGTTGGATCAATTGTATAAGAAATGACTTCAGATGAGACAAGGAATCATGGAGATCAACATTTGTCGAGTAGAATTTTGTTGTTTTTACTCTGTGGGCATGATAGGATCATATGAGATGTTTGTGCTCTGTTGATACAATACACAGAGCAGTGGTAGGTATGCAATAATAATTGACATCCCTCACAAATTACTCTCATGGTTAGTGAATCAGTTCAATTCTAACAAACCCGAGATATAGAAATAAGTCTTTTCTTTGACCAACATACAGTAAGAAACCATCAGAAAATGAGAGAGAACAAAGAATCTTCAGGTTTGATATTGCATAACAGATAGTGAGAACAAAGAAATACACACTGACCTGGATATAGTAGCCCTTGCAAATTCTCGATATTGTGACTAAAAAAAAACACTTTAAGTACTTCCCAAAATAACTCTTTGACCTGTATCAAAAAGAAAAATCATTAGAGTTTATTATGAATCAAGGAAAATAGGAAATAAACCCTTCAATAAATAATTGACAATTGAATAATAAGAACTCAATCTAAATGGTATAAAGTTGCAAAACCATATACTAGAACTGAATTTATATGTGAGAAAATTTGAAACAAGTACTAACCTATGCATATTTGATTAGTGCCTTCAACCACACTACATATCCACCCTTTCCTATATCTCCCAAACATGTTGCACCTCCCTATCTTCCCAAGTACAAAACAACATTATTATTCATAATATAATCAACCAAGACCTTCTCTTCTAGCTCTCCAACTTGTCGACCATGACAAACTCCACGGATTTCATCTATGACCACCTTCCCTTCTGCTACTACTTCATATTCCATACTTAGTAATTCACAAAAAAATCTCAGCATTTCTAGGTCGTATATTAGCATTGGAGTTAGATGTAGAGGCAATATCGCATGTAGCATTTCCTTGAATCACGGGTGGGGTCATCCCCATGTATCCATTCAGTAAGGCCTACAATACACAAACTTATCAACATACAAATTTCTGAAAGCCAATAAATGTCATGAAACTTATTTATAAAACAATTGATCTTCCAGACTTATTATTTACAATAAAAAAATAAAATAAAAATTGTATGCAACATAGTCATACCATCATTTGTTGCATCTGTGTGGTCATAGTCACCATATGTGATTCCATGGATGTCATTCGAGATGCAAGACCATTATTTTCATTCTGAATCAACTGAAGCTTCATTAATGCAGGAAGTGAAGATTCGATCTGTGTTCTTGACACACTAGATCCAACACCTCGAACATGCCCCTTAGAATCTTTACCAAACACCTTCCCTAAAGGATCTAGGGGTGGGCAAACGGGTCGAGGATCCGCAGGTTCAAACCGAACCGGACCGTTTTGCTCAAAACGGTTCGGATTTTAATTTTGAATTTTTTGATACGGTTCGGATCGGTCCGGATCCGTTATAAAACGGTCCGGTTCCGGTTCCTGTTTTTTAAAACGAAACGGTCCGGATTGGACCCGTTTCAAATTGCATTTAATAAAAACTTAAATATATGTTTTAATGTCTCTGTCTCTGACTTTGAGATGATGGAGCAGAAGGAAAAAAGAAGAGGAGGAGACGTATGGAATCAGTCCAAAACCCCATCTCTCTCTGTCTCTCTCGAGTCTATGTCTGTCGAGTCAAGAAGCAGCAGCAGCACGAGAAGAAGAAGTAGCAGCGAGCTCCTCTCTCTCTCGAGTCTCTGTCTCGAGAAGAAGAAGCAGCACTATGCAGCACGGGAAGAAGGAAGTAGCAGCGAGCTCCTCTCTCTCTCGAGTCTTTGTCTCGAGAAGAAGAAGCGGCTCTGTCTCGAGAAGAAGAAGCAACCTCCTCTCTCTCTCTCTGTCTCTGTCTCGAGAGGAGGCTGTTTGGATCTGTTTGGATGATCTGTTTGGAGTGATGAATCTGTTTGGATCTGTTTGGAGTGATGAATCTGTTTGGAGTGATGGATCTGTTTGGAGTGGTGAATCTGTTTGGATGATCGATCAAACAGATTAGGTGATCGATCAAACAGATTAGGTGAGATTAGATGATGAATCTGTTTGGAGTGATGGATCGATGATGAATCTGTATCTGAGTTTATCGATGATGGATCTCTTTTGTATGATCTGTATGATGGATTTGTATGCTTTTGTATGATCTGTTTATGATGGATAGATGATGGATCTGTTTAACAAATTTATTTTTCTGTTTTTTTTTTAAGGCAATTATTTCTGTTCTTGATTCAATTGGAACCGTTTGGAACCGTGAAATCGGACCGTTTCAAACGGTTCGAGTTAGGTTCGGTTCCAATGTTAAAAATCAGGGGATCCGGACCGGACCGGATCCGTTAATTTGAAACGGTTCGAGTTAGGTTCCTTCAAATTTGGAACCGATCCGGACCGTGCCCACCCCTAAAAGGATCATCTTCCAATGAATAACTGGTGTTCTTTTCCTGGTCCAACTGAATTTTCTTTACTTGTTCCTATATTTCCATAAATCCCGGATTAAATATTGTTTCCCAAATAGGACAATAGTATCACATGTCATTGTAAATAATCTCAAAACCACAAATTGTGAAAATATGAGTCATGTCTCATATTTACCTCTTGAAGATAGACAACCAACAAATAGAACGAATATTTTAATAAACGTGTTAAACATGTGCCTTGAGATGTCCTCAAGGCAAGAAAAATAACTCACAAACTCACCATAATTGGGCCAACATCTTCTGGGACAGTCCCATCTTTTTTGGTGCGAGCTTCAATCCACACATCTGTCCGTGTGATTGGCTTTGGATTTATCCATTTCATTTTCTGCAAATTCAAAGGTAATATGTCAACCTTTTATATCACATTTAAAACATAATTTAGCTTAAAGGTATAACAAAAGTATATACCATTTTGTATTCTACCCTGGCATAACCAAAATGGCCACTGTTGTGGGTACCTTGAATTTTTATCTACCTTTCATGTTTTGCTTTCTTTTCTCTTTGGCAGCAATGGTAGACTCATTCTTGATAAATCCTTTCCAATGCTCCAGCCTAATATCTGCAGGTCCATTAGCCTCTCTTTCCTTATCCGTGAGAAAAAGATTATAGAAATTTTTACGTAAAGTTGACTTAAATCGCCTAAACGCTGCTGCCATTCCGCGCTCACACTTTTTCTTATAGTAATCTGGCAGATCATATTCTTTCTGGTAGAGATTCCAATGTTAGTAACATGTTATTCATGACCAGATTAATAAACTGCAATAATAAAT
The DNA here is from genome assembly GCA_963556465.1 of Berberis vulgaris. Lineage (NCBI taxonomy): Eukaryota > Viridiplantae > Streptophyta > Magnoliopsida > Ranunculales > Berberidaceae > Berberis > Berberis vulgaris. Next base: position 16,125,253 of record OY747126.1, on the reverse strand, counting down.
GATAACTTTACCCTTAGATCAGTCCAAATGTCTTCCATGTAATATTTGGGCACCCTTTTCCAATTTGTGTAAGTAATTGGAATGTGGGTCGGAACAAGTCTGCCAACTTTACTTTTCAATTTTCCAGCCTCACTCCCCATAGCTTGGCCATGCTCGTTCAATTCGATATGGGTTCGTTGGATGGAAGATGATCCAGATGCTCCAAACATATATCAAGAGAATTAAACACGTTCCTGCAAAAGAATTAAGATGAAGGCATCAAAACAATGCACTTATACACTGATAGGTAGTCGGTATATATAACCCTGCCCAGGAACTGTAAATCTTGTTTTCTTTTTGTCCTTTGTGCATCTAGTGGGGATTGAATTAGAGAACCAGCTAGTGAAAGTGGCAGAGTAGGTTGAGACTACAAGAACAGGAAACAACGGAGTACAAAGAAATATGACGTTGCGAATGATGTTCTGATGCTACGTTGAAACTGTACAGTAGTATTTTCTCGGCATTGCAATGTCTGGAAGCAAAATATAACAGGGTACAGAATTCCACGCAGATCACATACGTATAAAATGTTATCAAATGGGTCATCACTTTAGAAAAGATATTTATTTTGTTTTCTTCCAACCAAATTAACCATGTCATATATCCTACCAACCCAGTCTATAGCTGGCTAGTTGAGCAAGGATTTCACATCAGCTCAACCTAGTCTACTGAAATAGTAAAAGTGTGCAGTTTTACTTTTAGCTAGTAGTGGTTTTAGCTAGTAGTAATATCAATTTGTAGGCAAAAAAGAAACAGTTGGCAGAAAGTTTCATTACTTTTATATATGCAAGTTATATAGCTTGAGCATAGTCTTGCCTGATGCAATGATGTTATGTGATTTCAGTGTGTGAAGAAGAAGAAGAAGAAGAAGAAGTTAGAACTTTTAGGACATGACATGAATGTGTTTGGTTTTAATAAACAAGGGACTACAAAACAACTTATAAACAACTCACTGATGTTTACACTGGGTTGTTATCTTTGACTGGTTGTAACCTTATTTAGCTTCTTGTGCCCAATCCTGCATACAGAACCATGTCCTGTTATAAGTTATACCGAACTTGAAAGATCTTATCTCCTAACTGATGCATGTCTTCCATTATTACCAACTTCAACCCACTAATGGTACATATAGAATTTTCACTGCCACAACAAATACATTAAGAAGATACAAAGGTATTTGAATTTCAAAAAAAAAAAAAAAACACTCACCTTGGCATGAAATGACTCAGTTTCCTTGACAAAATATTCAACAAATGATCCAATACCACTAGTCGTAATTCTAATAGTAACACACTGAAAAATTTGTAAAGAATGGATCTCCAATATAAAAAACAAATACAAATGATCAAAAACCATGAATTCAATTGCAAGAGGAATAGACATAAGAAGGTCTGATTTCTACAATATCAGTTTGTATATGTTCATCATCTAAGTTTAACTTACAAACCCCTTACTAGATTCTTCAAATTCTCAGTATCATCAAGAATAGATTGATAAACGGAAGGGACCTCGACTTCATCAACACTCTTAGTCAATCTCTTCGGTGTATGTAAAACAACATGCCATTTATCATCTTTTATATCCTTCGAGTAGAACACTTGTATGGCTTCAGAGGCCAGAATGAAAGGTTGATCACCCATTTTAGTTTTGCTATCAAGCTTATCCAAATTTACCATCACCAAATATGAATTAGGGTCGACCTTCCATCCATCGTCTCGTTTTACCCAATCACAATAAAATACAACTTGCTTGAAATATACATAATCCAATTCGATTATTTTTGTAATAATTCCATAGTATGTCAACATTGCTTCCTTATAGTTTTTATCTCTCCAACTAGCCCTGCATTTAGTAATAGCCTTCATAGAGACACCACTATTTTGAGTCACTCGTCTGCAATCATACTCACTTATCGAAAAAACAAACCCATTGACACGATACTTTGTGTATGATTGTGCCTTGTACATTGGCCCATTTGCTAGCCGCCAAAGCGTCGAATTGGTTTCATTGGCCTTTAATAACTATAAGATGCAAAAAAGAAAAAAGAAAAAAAAATTAAGTATTCAAACATATAAAAAAAAAATAGTATTATGTCAAAAGATGACCTCTTCACATAACCATGGTATAAACTGAATTGTATCCTTCAATGTACTTCCTTTCCAGCTACACCCAAACTCCAAATAAGATTCATACCTCCTACATTATTTGCAAGAGCATCATTATAAAAAGTGCATCTAGAAAGTGAATAACTAAACTTTTTTTTTCATAAAAATAATTATCTTACCTTTTCCACTCATATACTTGATGGTAGCGATCCAAAACCCATTTACGTACTTGAACGAATTGTATTTGGGTTAACTTGAAATCCTTCCCTTCTCCCAAAGGACCCTCATCAACACACTCAATATTTTCATCTAGAAAGTCTTCAACGGTGGATTTTCGCTTTCCATTAGTTGGATTTGGCAAGTATTCCTTGCAATAGATACTAGATTCCTCTACAAGGTATGCTTGTGCAATGCTTCCTTCAATGTACCTCTTATTGCGTGCATACTCCTTGTACTTCTTCATCAACCTATTAGGAGAAAAAATGATCATAAAATGATTTATTATTGATATGGTTTAGTGATATGTACTAAGAATGTTAGATTCGTACCTTTCAAAGGGGTACATCTAGTAATATCTTACTGGGCCACATATCAATGCTTCATCAGCTAGATGCACCATGAGGTGGATACTAATGGTAAAAAAAGGAAGGTGGAAAATGTTTTTCCATGACACATAAAGCCTCAATTAAACCTTTTCTCGCAACCAAGAGATCATCCCTTTTAATAACTTTTGCACACAACACATTGAAAAATAGGCTTATTTGTTGAATAGCTCTTCGAAGATCCTCATGTTTTGGATAAGCGTGTTGAAGTAACAAAGGAAGCAAGACTTGCATAATTGCATGGTAGTCATGAGATTTTAGTCCTTTAAGTTCAAGGGGTTGTAAGCTAACTTTATTACTCAACTTAGAGGAAAACCCATTGGGCAATCTCAAATTCTTCAATATATGAAAGAAATGTTGTTTTTCATCTTTACTCAAAGAAAATGATGCCTTTGGTATAACACTTCTGCTAGAACTCTCATATTCTCTTACCCACAATTTCTTATTTATTCTCATGGTTTCCATATCTTTACGGGCATTTGTTCCATCTTTTGTTTTATCTTTGATATCGAGAATTGTGGACGAGAGAATATCACAAACATTCTTCTCAATGTGCATAACATCTAGACAATGTCGAATCATGTGTTCTTTCCAATATGGTAAATCAAAAAGTGTCGACCTTCTATACCAAGCACTTGAGGTATTTTCAATTTCATTACCACCATCATCATTCGTTTTGCATTTTCTATTTACGGGAAACTTTCCTTTACCAATTTTCATCTTGATGTTGGTCACTTTTTGTTCAATATCTACACCGGATAAACGTTGTGGAGCTAGACGATCTTCAACCTTTCCATTAAAATTGCGTTTATCCCTTCTAAACCTGTGACTTTGGGGAAGGAATCTATGATGTCCACGATAACATAACTTTTTACTACTCTCAAGACGTTCTGATTCAGTTTCTTCACCACAAACTGGACAAATAAAGTAACCATGTGTTACACAACCTGATAAAGTCGCATATGAGAGGAAATCATGAACCCCCCACATCAGCATAGCTTTCAAAGTGAAATTGGTTTTGGTGAATGAGTCATAAGTTATTATCCCCTCAAACCACAAAAGCTTCAGTTCATCCATCAGTGGTTCTAAGTATACATCAATGTCCTTGCTTGGTGCCTTTGGCCCTGGTATCAATATCGACATCATGGCAAACCTCTTTTTCATGCACAAAGAAGGTGGCAAATTATAAGGCACCACAGTTACCGGCCAACAACTATGGGTGCTACTAAGAGTGCCATGTGGATTAAAACCATCGATTGATATTGCAAGATGAACATTACGTCCTTCCATTGCAAAATCCGACCACTTCCTATTAGCAGATTTCCATGCAGACGATGAATCCATAGGATGACGGATGACACTGGAAGAGGATTCTGCTCGAAGGTGCCAAGTCATTTCCTTTGCTATCCAAGGTATACTATATAGCCTCTTTAGCCTAGGAATCAAAGGAAAATGTCTCACCATTTTTTGAGGCACTTTACTAGACTTATTACTGCTTAAGTTCAACTTAAATCTTGGCATTTTGCATATAGGATACTCAACCTTATCTTCATACTCCTTCCTATATAGAATACAATCATTCACACATGCATGAATTGTTTCACAAGTCAGACCAACATCGTTGATCATTTTCTTCATGTAAGTGTAATTGGCTGGCATTGTGTTTCCTTCAGGTAATAACTCTTGAAAAAGCTTGAGTAATTCGGTAAAACTATTATCTGACCAACCAAATTCTGCCTTTATGTTATTTAACTTAACAACGACATACACTGTTGTCAACTTTTTTGGACAAGAAGGATACAAAGGTTGTTTGGCATGAACATGCAAATATTTGTACTTTTTACCTCCATCCATTTGAGGTTGATCATTAACCTTGAAACCTCCACCATCACCATCTTCATTTTGAATAATGTCCTCCATTAAGGAATCAACTACCCCACCATCCATTTCAAAAGCATCATTAACAAGGTCTTCCATTCTAGCATCGTCAGAACCATCATTACTTTCTTTCACACATGCTGTAGTTGATTGTTCTTTCTCTATATTTTGCTCCCCATGATGATACCAAACCTTATATGTCTTCACTATACCATACCGATGCAAATGGAAAGAAATTTTATCTAGGTCAACCATCCCCCTCTGATTTCTACATTTATTACATGGACAAGAAAACAGTTGTTGCCCACTACCATTGTCCTCCAAAAATTTCAAAAATTGAGCAACCTCGACCCTATATTTTGGGTTTATTGTATCAGACTCATCCATCCATTCTTTACTCATATATGACGACATTCTACACAATACATTACAATACATCAATTCAATAAATGACATGTAAACAAAATTAATCTGGAACAAAGATATTCATAAACAAAGGTGATCAAGGAAACAAATAAAATAAATATAGTATAAATTGTTGATTGCATATTCTTATTCATTAAATACTTGAACTTTTGTAGCACAAAAATTTAAATGTATTAATTATACTATTTGAAATCGAATTTACTAATGATAATTCAAAAGTCAATCTAGAAAGCTCGGAGATTGATATGATGCTTAAACAGAAAACAACAGGAAACGAGAAATTGAACAGACTAGGTGCTTACACTTGTCTATTGTTTTAGAGATGAATGTACACAGCTTTTGATACTTGGCCTAACATGCGGACATAACAATTGACATTGTTTTAGCTCATGTTAGATTTTTGCAAATTGTGAGAAGACCACTTTACCAGGTCGTGATGCACAACTTTTTAATAAAATCTGCCTATTATCCAACTAGGCCTCATCTGAGAGACAATCTTTAGGAAATTGCGAGCTCTAGTGTCATTAGTTGTGGGCAAACGTGTATCAGGTACAGGGTGAGGGAGTGTTATACAAATAAATAAGTAAACAAACAAATAAAAAGGATCGAGTCCTCTCTTAGCATTACTTATCATTTTATCGATGTATTAATGATTGTGTATGGGGAAATTCACTAATATTTTTATGAGTAGTATCTTAAGAACCTTTGTCGAGAATTTGGACAAACTGGAATTGCCTAGGGACAGAGTACAAGACTCTATTTTGACTAAATGAAATTCCTTATTTTCAAAATGTTGGTTGATAGAACCATATCCTACTTTAATTGAAAGCCATTCTATGCAATAAAATACATCAAAGGCTATACCATCCTAAATATTGAAAAAGTGGCTGCTTATTAACCTTGCTGATTAAGGGTAAATTTTTACCTTTGTCAAATATGTGGTAGTCTATAGCTAAGGCACAAGACTCTGATTGTGCTGCTCCTCCATCCATGACAGAGGTTAGAACAGGTTTCATAACACTTAGTTTATAGAGTAAAAGTGTAAAACACTACTCCTAAAAGCTTAATATGTGAAATGTGAACATTTTATCCATCCTTTCCTCCATAACCATGCAAAAGCAAATGATATCAGACTACACAAAGTACAACTAGTGGACTACACTAGGGAGGTTTTATTGGGAAAGACCTTATTCTATTTGCTATACATTCCTCTTAGTCTCCACCCCACTAATAGCTTCTTCTCTCCCTCTAAAATTCGATTTGAAACTTATTTAAATCACCTCTAATAGGGCAATATGTATGTTGAACATATAGTTTCAACGTTATACATTAAGGTCACATCAATAAGAAGAACGTACAAAATTCAGAATACCACAACTAAAATGTCAGTTATCTCATTTGAAGATATTTTCTTATTATCACGGCACACAACAACCAGAACTAAGAACATTAATAGTAGCATGGCATAAGTAGATAAGCAAACAAGTACTAAACTTTGTGGTAAACAAAGAATGACTAAAGATGTCTAGCTATATAATTGTTTTCTTGCTGAGGCTTGTGACTTCTCATTCAATAGCCTCCTTTTCTTTGAATTTTTATTAATGAATTGCCTGATTCTTTAAGATAAAATAAAATAAAAATTAACTTTTCATTAACTTACAAGAGCAGCCAAAATTTGTTCAACTGTCCTCCTAGAGAAGCATCTGTCAATCACAGCCAGTCTGAAGCCAGAAAATGGTTAAATATGAGTATGCCGACGGCAAAAAGGAGCTTATCTTTAATATCAACATATGAAAATCATATGCATAGCAGACTTTGATATGTTGCACAAATTTTTATAGACTTCAGTATGACAACAATGTCCAACATGAACAAGTACTAATGGGACATAGACATAACCTAGGTTTCAGATTTTCTTGAACCTGTAACTTAGCATCCAATGTGAAAGAGCTTACTATTTCTGCATATGTGCATTAATATGTCGTGTGCCTATTGCTTAAATGTACATTAATACCCCATAGCCAGTGGCAAACATTTATATACCAAGCCCCACTATGTACATTACAAAACATGAACTCCGAAAACATGAACTCGAAAAACATGAAAGTTATGTAATATGTCAAAACTCAAAACAAATTGCATCATCAAAATCAATAGGTTTCCCTCTTCACCTGATGGAATTTCACTGGACGATCATCCGCTAATAGACGATATTTCCCTCCCCATAAAACCCAAATTGAAATTGAAAAATGTGATGCAACCAACATTTTGAAGTAAAATTCAATCGATGAATTAGCAATGCCGAACCTGCACTATATATACACAATGTAGATACAATAGTCCATGCAGATCAGACACACTCAACACATTCAAATAATTAAACCAATAAAATTTGTTGATAGAATGTGCCCCTAAAAGTAAAAAATAGGAAAACATACATGCTAAGGATCATCAATGCCCAAACAAATAATAGTTCATTTATTATTCAGACTGGCCAAACAAATAATAGTTCATTTATTATAGTCATCTTTGTAGGCTTCTAGTATTCATTGAACTAATATAATTCAGTGAACTATTTTAATATGACTTCTTCACTCAGACCCCTCTGGAAAAAAAAAAAGCTAAACATCCAAATCGACATGGGATTGGCTTTGTATGGTACTCGATTAACAAGACTCATGACTTCCTGCTCATTCTAATTGCAAGACCATTTCTAAGCACTCACAGAACTTACTATTGTTGGCCTCAAATTGGATGTTATGGAAGTTTGGTATTGCAGGCATACATTAACACTGCATGGTCGATTAACACGAGGGTTGTTAGCTGGATGTACATCGTTGATTCCCTTGAAATGCAGAATATGACTAATCTCAAGATGGAATCCCGATCCGTTCAGGAAAGTGTTTGCTACTTATTCCATCAAGTGGGAAAAAATATAATGTTTCATGGGCGTAGAAAGCAAAATTTTATGTCTGTAGCCCACTGATTGAGATGTTTTTCCTCGTCACTTAGTCATCCATTAACATTTTTTTTTCCTGCAAGCACAATATTTACTATCCCAGTAAAACAATTTAGTTACTGTAATTGATCAAATGACAACCAATTAAGCATCTAACAGATCCAGCAAGATCAACTTCCAGTCCAGCTGATCAACTTGATCACCAATAGTTGGACCGAGTCCCACACTGTTAGCTGTAAAATCAAATTTAGGTAAACTTTTATGTCACTTGACCACTTGAGGAACACATAATCAAACGCATACAGGTACCAAAAATTTCATGATGTCATTCTAAGATTTGGTCCCTACCACTGCAAAAATATGCCTAAAACTGAGTAACATTACTTCTGCCATCAATTTTAAGAGGAGTTTACAATTGGATATGAGTTTTAAATTATGAAAGAGACTGAAGATGACATGAATCAATATAGTAAAGCCTATTTAATTGATCAGAACAAGAACCAACGTAGATGTTATTATTTTACTCATATCTCTTAGGCTGACTAAACACTTTAATTTGATACAGGTATTTGAAAGCATGACACCCAATCCAATATCCCAAACTAAGCAAGCATAAAAAATCAACCACTCAAAATCAAAGAGTTGTCATGCTCCAAGAATCGTAAAATTAATATTTGTGCCATTTGACATTTCTCTAGATGATATGTTAACTTCATCATACACTAATTCTCTAAAAATAGAAGAAAAATAAAATACAACAAATTCGAAAATTGAAAGTTACATACAGGTTTCTACCATCACAACATTCAAGCAATATACTGATTAATGTCGTTCGATATTATTAAGTTGCTATAATATGTCAAATGGACGACAAAAACCTGCATCCTCATGTAAGGTTAACCGCATGGAAATAGTGTTATACAATAAAACCAAAAGAATAGTTGATTGTTGTTGTAAAAAAAAAAAAAAAAAAATGGATTGGTTGTTTGGGAAGAAAATAAAAAAACCTCCGAGTGACCTTCCAACTTGTTGATCAAGCAAATCCTTCTAGTACATAATTATCATGCAACAAGAGGCTTCGAGATTTCTGACATCAAAAGCTAGATCGATAAACATTAAGAAGGAAGAAGAAACACTTCATTTCACAACCAAACACACACAAGTATTCTCAGGATCGTTTTCTGAATTTCATTTTCTTTGTAAACCTCATCTATTCTCAAAGGCTTCATCAAACTATAAAACAATGAGATCAAAAGAGTAGTAGGAGGAAGTAGAAACACTTCATTTCACTGCAAATGTAAGAAAACACAAAACATTAGCATCCAATATCATCGAAATGGGGGAAAACAGAGCATTTGAAATGAACTTTCAAATTAATCATGGATATTAAAGTTCATTTCAAATTCATAACATATCGACATGATGAGTCCAGCCAATCAAATAAGAAGAAAACTCACCTTCAACTTCTAGCAAGAGCTAGGGTTTCCACAAATAAGAGAGAACGATTGGAGAAGATAAAGTGCGAGATCGATTGGAGAGCTGGAGTAGATTACAGATCGATTACTCTGAGAATCGATTTATGAGATCGCTTGTTTCTGAGATCGATTAGAGAGATGGAGAAGATTAGAGAGCCATCGATAGTACAAATGTGAAGAAGAATAGAAATTAGAAATCACCTTGTTTTAACCCTAAATTGTTTCTGAGATCGATTAGAGAGCCATCGATTGCACAAGTGCGAAGATGAGACAACAAATGTGAAGATGATTGCAGACGAGTTACTCAATCTGCGACAAATGCGAAGATGAAGATGCCTTTCATCGACAAAATTGTTCTACTGTGCGTTTTTGGAGAATATCGTTTGAGTTGATCGAAAACAGAAACACATTGTTGTGCGTTTTAAGACTCTGAAACGTTTAAACAGAAGTTTTTTTCATCAAAAGAGAGAAGAAAGAGTTTTTCATTTAAAGAGTTTGGAATCTACTGTGAGGGCTATGAGTTTTTTTCAATCAGTAACACATTGTTTACACATGCATATCACGTGACAATTTAATAATCTCACAATTTTGAATAGTAACAGAAAATACATGATACAATATAATACAATGAGTATCACCAAAAATATGATGCTAATTATAGTTACAGATTGCCAATAATGGTGTAGTGATCAGGGACATTTGAACAAGAGGCGATATTTTTATTTATTTATAGCCCCTTTTGATTTTGGATTCGGCAATATGTATTTGTTGTTCCAAGACTCTTAAATGAGCTAGCACACAATCAAAGTGGTCTGGAACTGTGACAGAAGTTTGATTTTAATTCAAAAAATGGCCTGCAAACATGGCCTGTGATTTTAATCTGTGACAGAAGTGTATTGCCTATGTATTCGAGCAATAGTTTTTCAAAAACATGGTCTGCAAACAGTATGTAAAAGAACATAATATGGCCTGCAAACAGCCAAGGAACCTGCTTGGCGCAAGTCATGGATCAGGTGCCAAATGCGTCAGTGACAAGATAAATATAAAATAAAGATTACTCTTGGGTGCCCACTTACACCATATCTATGCCTTGTGGCTTATCCTAGATATCGCGGTTGGTAACCTGAATTATATTTGTGCATTGTTATTTGTAACTTTATGAAGCTGAATAACAAATGCTATTATGGGTTGCCATATTTAACCTTAGTAAATCATTTTGTGCTTAAAGTGGCCCACCTTTATGTAACCATTAATATAACCGAAATGGAAACCTCATGAAATACTGTCAGAGTTCTTGCTGATACATCTCGAGGTTTGACTTATTACTAAAGCAAGCTTACGATAATCTTATGTTGTCAATATTTATGCAGGTTTGTTAACAGAGAAACTGAACTTTGACAGCCAAAACCAGCAACCCCTCAACCACCACAAAGACCACCTAACCAAGCAATTTGCACCTACCAAAGAAGAGAAAAACATGTCATCTGACATTTGAAGCTTTCCCATGTAGTTGAGGTCGGAATGATTTTGCTTGCATCAATTATTTCGTGTGTGGAGCTTTCATGCTAAGAAGGGCACCAATTTGCAACTGTAAACTGTAGTATAAAGCTCTTCAAACTGCATTTTAAAGTTGCATGATCTCAAACCTTGGATCAGGACACTAAAGAATTGACAATGTAATCAAGGTTGGAAGGCATGATGTCGGGTTTCATAATCTAACTAAGTTGTAAACAATTTAAAGCATTTCATCATCCGGAAAATAGTATTGTCATTAGATGTGGGTTTCTGCTACGTTTACTTGATGCTAATCTACATAATGAAGCAATGTTTTCCTTCTCGGTGTGTGTTACATCAAACAAAAACCTAAGACGCATTCTAAGCTATCCCAACTGTGCCAGGCAAATCTGTGGTTTGACCTGCCTTCGAAAAATTTAGGTTGTTTTGACATGCAAAAAATCGTCAAAATCCCACTGCTGCAAAACTTTTTTCTTTTTTCTTGAAGTGTGTTGAATTGCCAGTGGTTAGCAGAGTGCATGGTTTCTAAGACATTTACATATTTTGTAAATGCACTAGGGTATTCCTTGTGCCAAGGAACATAATATGGCCTGCAAACAAACACATCATATGCGCTTAGTCTGCAGATCATAAAAGATGTGATGAAAAATATATAGTACTTGGTGGCATCAAATATGTGTTACTCTTGAGGTACTATATTTCTTGCTCATTAGTAGACTGTCAAAATTTTGCAAAAAAATTTATATTTTGTTGTCTACTAAAACATTTAACATGTGAACAATGTTATAGTGGTTCATTTTATATATTTGAATTTTAAAAAATTTGTTTTATTTGCATAGAACTTAAAGAACCAAGAGTGCATGGGTTTGATTTCCATACCCAACATTTTGATATTTATTTATCTTGATATTTTTACTTTATTATGTTATTTTGATAAACTCAATTTATCATGTTAAACTTTTATCGTGCCAACAACACGGGGAATACCCTAGTTTTATATATAAAAACACGATAATGTTTGGGGTAGGAGATAAAGGAAGGCTGGGATTTACCCAAATATATGAATCTGACAGATCACATAGAACTTAAAGCACCGAGAGTGCATGGGTTCGATTCTCATACCCAACATTTTCATATTTATTTATTTTTTTCATATTTCAGTATTTCTTACACTATTTCAATTTCTCATCTTTCAATTTCTCTTAACCCTCACTTACACTCTTTCATCTCTCTCACTTTCAATTACTCATCTTTCAAGTATAAGTTTATTATTTTTCGATACTAAATCTATTTTGATTTGTATACATAAATTTATAATTGGGTGTTTTTGAGTATTTGTCATTGTGTACAATTTCAAATTTGTTGGGAAACTATGAAATACATTTTATATTGTGAAATGAGTGGCTTTGTATTGTAACTTTTATATTTTCCAATTGATTTATTAGGTAAAGTGAGTGTGTTCATGGTGATGTAGGCACAAACGGGTTGGCATGTCACAAAATTTACCTAAAAAATCATATCATGCCAACGGCACGGGGGACACACTAGAACTTAAAGCACCAAGAGTGTATGGGTTTTATTCCCATACCTAATTTGATATTTATTTATTTATTTATTTTTCTTAATGTTTTGACAAGTTTTAAACTATTATCGTACCAATGGCACGGGGAATACCCTATTCTATATTACAAATCAGGATGGTGTTTGGGATTGGAGATAAAAGACGGCTGAGATTTACCTAAATATAAGAATCTAGCGGATTGTATAGAATTTAAAGCACCAAGAGTGCATGGGTTCGATTCTCATTCCCAACATTTTGATATTTATTAATTTTTCTTCAATTGTTGATGGTTGTGATTAGACATGTAAGTATGAAGGATGAAAACTTAAGGGTGATCATGTTTTGACAAGTTTAATTTTTTTCGCTTAAAGCACCAAGTGTGCATGGGTTCGATTCTCATACCCAACATTTGATATTTATTTATTTATTTTCTTCAATTGTTGATGGTGGTGATTAGGCATGTAAGTGTGAAGGATGAAAACTTAAGGGTCATATTTTAACAAGTTTTAAACTTTTTTCGTGCCAACAGCACAGGGAATACCCTAGTTTTATATATAAAAAACATGATGGTGTTTGAGGTGAGAATAAAAGACGGTTGCGATTTAACCAAATATATGAATCTAACGGATCACATAGAACTTAAAGCACCAAGAGTGCATGGGTTCGATTCTAAAACCCAACATTTTTTTATATTTATTTATTTTTCTTCAATTGTTGATGGTGGTGATTTGGCGTGTACATGTGAAGATGAAAACTTAAGGGTGATCATGTTTTGACAAGTTTTAAACTTTTATCGTGCCAACGACACGAAGAATACCCTAGTATATATATATAATATAAATTAGGATGGTGTTTGAGGTTGGATATAAAAAGACGGCTGAGATTTACCCAAATATAAGAATCTAACTGATCGTATAGATCGAACTTAAAGCACTAAGAGTGCATGGGTTCGATTCCCATACCCAACATATTGATATTTATTTATTTTTCTTCAATTGTTGATAGTGGTGATTAGGCATGTAAGTATGAAGAATGAAAACCTAAGGTTGATCATGTTTTGACAAGTTTTAAGCTTTTATCGTGCTAATGGCACGGAGAATACTCTAGTCTATATTACAAATCAGGATGGTGTTTGAGGTTGGAAATAAAAGATGGTTGAGATTTATCCAAATATATGAATCTAACGGATCACATAGAACTTAAAGATCCAATAGTGCATGGGTTCGATTCTCATGCCCAACATTTTGATATTTATTTATTTTGATATTTAAAGTAAACTAAACTCTATTTATCATGTTAATATTTTATCGTGCCAACAACAAGAGGAATACCATAGTCTATATTACAAATCAGGATGGTGTTTTGGGTGTGAGATAAAAGGCGGCTGAGATTTATCCAAATATAAGAATCCAACGGATCACATAGAACTTAATACACCTAAAGTGCATGGGTTCGATTCTCGTGCCCAACATTTTGATATTTATTTATTTTTTCTTCAATTGTTGATGGTGATGATTAGGCATGTAAGTATGAAGTATTAAAACTTAAGGGTGAATATGTTTTGACAAGTTTAAAACTTTTATCGTGCCAACATTACGGGGAATACCCACCATTTTGATATTTATTTTTATTGATATTTAATTAACTCTGTTTATCATGTTAAACTTTTATCATGCCAAGGGCACGGGGAATACCCTAGTACATATTACAACATTACATTTAGTTTATTGAGCAATCCCATATTTTTGCACTGACGAACATGGATTGGAATGGTGATCGATCTTGTAAAGACATAAAATCAACGACTAACTACCATATTTAGATCTTGGTAACTAAAAAAACAACGCAAACTAAAAAATTCTTTTTTTTAACTTACCACTATAAACTATGGTCATAACACCAAGGATTGTGATTTCATTTTTTGAGGTAATCTCAGGACGTTGATTTTAAGAAATATTTCGTTATATGTAGAAAAAACGTAAAAAATTTGGTTGTAATTTTGAAGTTATCAATATAATTTAAGCATTTATAATGTAACATACTACCTAAAGAGTCCCACAATACTCATAATGTTATACAAACTACATATTGCATAAGAATCACTTACCTAACAAAATTTTAATACTAAACTAAGGTTATAACAAGTTAAAATATACGGAAATTGAGATTGGCCCGATGAAAGAAATAAATATTTTGGATTTCGAAAGAAATTTTAGTAAATCGAAAAAAGAATTATTTCGTGAAATATTGACATTTTTCGAGAAATCACATTCCTTGGTTAGTACAAAACAAAAAGGATGTGTAAAACACTAGGAAGTGGACTTTTTGTAATGTTTTTTGTGTTTGTCCTCTGAAGTATAAAAATAACATATGTAACCTATTTATTGATTAAAAAAAAGTTATTTCTGATATGAGGTTATCTCTAGGATAAATTGGTATTTCACTCGCCCCCCAGCGGTCAATGCTCGTTGACCTTCTGTTTTCAAAATGTCAATATTTAGATGACTAGAATACTCTTTAAAAAAAATCTAATGTTGAGATATATTGTTTGGTATCTCAAACGATTCATCTCAAAGAAAATCAAAGGGTTCGATCGAAATAATAAGTATATCTCGGGAAAAATCTCGTAATTATTTAATTTAAAATTACCATCTTCTTCCCCATCAACCTCCTCTTCACTCTCACTCTATCTAATTGAATTTCCTTGCCAACACCGCCCCCTTTCTTTGCATCTCTGTCCACCTAGCACAACACCACCCCATTCCTCGTCTCCCTCCCCTCCTCTTATGTTTCAGAACCACTGCCTCTTTTTTCCACCTCTCCGTTTCAGCCTACCACCCCTTTTTTCCGTCTTTCTCTGTTTCAAACTCCCCAGTCAAAGCGTTTAGAACAAACAATCCATGGGAGTCACTTGAATTAAACCCCAACTAACCACCTTCGTCATTTCAGAAACAACTCTGAACCAAGTTGCCCCACCCCATTCCAATCCATCTCGCCACAACCGGCACCCCACCACTGAACGAAGTCAATCTACCACATTTGACCTCGCCACCACCACTCCAATGACCTCGACTAAAGCACAACACAACCCCAAATCGATTTTACCACCACCCCAATTCAATGTCACCGCCACTAAACACACCCCACTCGAGCTCGTCACACCCTCTTCAGTCGACGTCGCCACTCCAAGACCTCGCAGAAGTGAGGGCAGTTCAAAACCATCCCCATACGTTGTAGGCTAGTGGTTGGTTGGAATTGCGTGTGTGCACTCACTCAGAACAAGTAATGGTGCCCAAAGTGAAGGAGAACCCCAAACCCTCACCAGCACCTGCTCAACCATCATCGCCCTCGAAGATTTCTTCACAGCTTTCCATTGTCATGTCCAGAGATTCGAGTATGAAAAACTTCCAAATTTTACCAAAACCAAAATCCATTCATTCGGTTCAGTTTTCTTATAACCCAATTTTACCAAAGCTAACATCTCTTCTTCTGAATGTTGTCAATGGAGCTGAAAGTTGCATCCTTCCTGATGCAGTCAATTTTTGCTCCCTGTTTTGACCTTGACCTGCTAATTTGCTGACTTGCACAAGGAACGCACATGAGCCACGAACCACCGTTGTGGTGGCCGATGACACTCTAATGCTAAAGTCAGACAGGGATATGACGAAGGCATAATGCTATAAACATGAAATTTGTAGCATACCTTAGCTTACCAGCCTCATGTCTTATTTATAGTGCTGAAGTCCTGGTTCGACTAGACTATCAGTGGCGTAGTTTAGGAAAGAAGATATTCGCGGAAATCCTTTTGCAATTAGGAATTGTGTTGTGAAAGGAAGTTTCCCTATTAGGCTTATGCTCCTAGATACGTGGGAGATAGTTCCCAATCAGACTGTTGTCCATAGATATAAGTTTTCATGTGCGACGTATACTCTAGTATTTTCTTCCTAGTTTGAAGCAAAATGTTGTCGTCTTGCCCATCCAAAGTTGATCCTCGAGATACTTGCCTTAGCAGGGCTTTCGGGTATTGAGGATAGCTGTGAGACATGTGGGCTTAGCAGGCTGTAATGATTTGGGTTCATCTAGCGAACTATATTGTGCAGGCATAAAACCGCTTGGCTGGATCAGTGTTGGGCTAACGCTCTGTTATTTCTCGAAATCATCACATGTGTACGGTGTAAGAGAGAGGATATTTTGATGTATCATCAGCTGCTCCTATCGAGTTAGCGGGGCGTCTAGTCGTTCTACTGAATCTCTGAAAAGTAATTGTACCGCCGTGATGATTGAAACCGAAACGTTGTCTCGTGCGACACATGACATTAATAGACACGTGACTACTCAAGGAGAAGACGTACGACTTATATTCTCTATAAATAGCCATCGTTTCGAGGAAGATCTCTTTTGTTCTTTCCTACGTTTGTTCCTTTGTGCGATTGTGCTTCTGTAGAGGTTGATTTGCACTTTCCATCGATGGAAGATAACATTGAACTTACTTCCAAGCAGTTATTGTCTTATACTTGCCTCAAACTTTTCGAGAATAGTTTGGTTGACGAAACCGAGTTTATCAGGCTTTAGAGCCTATACCATATTCCCGGGGATCTGAAAATCGTTCCTGCGTTTGCGGCTAGGACTCCATCTTCACCCCCTTAGGGGTATATAGGGTTGCACCGAGGTATGTGTAAATCTGGGCTCTGGTTCCCAGTGATGATTTTGGCGCTTCTTATTTTATCTTTGTATGCCTCTCGCTCAAATGGCTCCGAGCAAGTTTAGGATTTTGATTGTGATTTTTCTCAGAGTACACGATGCTGGCATTCGTTTAACCCCGGCGATAGTTCATCATCTAACTGCCGCTCAGTTAGATTCTAGGGGCATTTGCATACTGAATAACCCCGCTTGCTTGTGTCTAGTAGCGGATGACATTGAGCCCTGACAAAAGTATTGGTTCCTGGCTTCGGTGAATTACTCATAGTTCAGGTTCGGAGGACGTCGAGTCCCCAGATACTTCCAGTTTGACCTTAGTAAGTTTCTTCGTTGCTGCCTTATCCTCTTGCTTTCGGATGTAGTGCAAACTTTATATGTTGTTTTTTTTCAAGAAAGTTTGCAGCTCCGATTCTCACTAAGGAGGAAGAACAGATAGAGAGAGAGTTTATTAAACTCCCATTGATTTCTGTCGAGGAGGTCATAATGTCATACGGAGCAGGTTGCTACGGTGTTCCCATGATGTCCTTACTGCGCCCAGTTCATTGATCGAAGAGGTGGGGGGTCATCATTAAAAAAAATTAGCCTGGCCATGCCTAGTCTGAGTAGGCTCAGAGTTGGATGCGAGTGTGCCTCCTATTGTTATTCCGAAAAGGAGGCGGCCCTATAATCATGCAACTTCTTCTAAGCTGTCATCTTTGCCAGAGAAGGAGGTGGCTGTTGCGAGGCACGAAGTACCTCCATCTACTCAAGATGCCATTTCAGGGGATCATAATTTCTCACTTGATATTGTTGTCCCCCATGCTGACTTAGAGGGGAACGCATTGGACCAGCTGTTGACGTTGTGAATCACCATGGTCCATGGCGGAGGCTCACGCTTTTGAGTCACATGGTTCCGTTGTGCTGCACCCTGATGCCCGCAAGAGAGTTCTTGCTTTGGAAAAGGCTTTTGCAGACCTGCAGGTGTCATATTCGGATGCTCTCCACCAAGTGGATTCCTTGACTGCTCAACTACAGGATTCTAGTGCTGCTGCGAACTTGGGGGCCATGCGGGCCGTAGTGTCCGTGTCTGAAGTAGAAATTGCAACCATAAGGGCTCAACTAAGGTCGGCCGAATCCAATTTGGCTTCTACTCGTGCGAAACTGCGATGGGCCCATGCTGAGCTGGGGCGCTTAGAAGTTGTTGTGGACAAGTAGTCGTCCGATCTGCAAACTCAGATTGGCAAAAGGAACCGAGTTGAGACTAAATGGGTCGTTACATGACAACATCTTGAGTCTGAAGTTGCTGAGGGACTCTGCCGCCTTCGTAAGGCAGAACGCTTATTGTCAGAAGAGCGTTCGCACTATGCCTCCTTAGTCAGTGTGGTGGATTTTGGCGCTTCAGGACGGAGGTCGCAAATCTCGTCGGAGGTTGTTCAAGAAAGATTAGAGCTTCTGGAGCTTATTAGGGTAAAACAACCTAGTATTGACCTCAACTTTGCCCATTATAAGAGGGTTGCTTTTGGAACCATGGTGCAGGAGGAGGGTCCTGGCTCTTCAGGACAAGCTGCTGAGGAAGCCATTTCGCCCCTTTCTGTTTTAAAATAGTTGTAATGTCCTTATAGGGACAAAGGAAAACAAAATTTTAATGAAAGCCATGTTTTGTAACTTTGCCTTTTTTCCTGTACTGTCGTGCCATTGTGTCTTCTTTAGAAGTTTTGCAGGTCGTGGAATTAGTACTTTCAAACCTTACACACTGGCAAATTGTCCTTATTTGTCAGTTTAATCGTGTGAAAATTGACTGTTTTTAGCTACTCTCGCTTATGGGTGAGTTGTAGGGGTCCCTGACGAGTCGCCGCAATGAGTTGTGGCACCATTGAATATATTTTTAGCAGTCGTTGTCCGTGCAATGTGGACTAGGCACTGAAGTGCTCCATAAGTCGTTGCATTCCAGAGACCGTTGGTTGTTTGGTGAGTTGTCGTCATCAGGCGTAGGGTCGCTGATCGGGTTGTGATTGAATTTGGTGACCACGAATTGTAGAGGAGTGGTAGTCTCGTGGCAAGCCGTTGGCATCAGTCGAAGTTGATTACACTTCCACCATCCAAATAACATACACCCGCACAATGTGAGCTACAGATTTGGGTGTTGATCAGAAGCTGCAGTTCATCCATCGTCAATAACTGGGCTTGTCTGATAGGTTTTGACGATCCTTGTTTGTAGAAGAGCAATGATCCCTTGGCGAATCATCCTCATTAGGCATTGGAGCGCTGACTAGACTCCCATTTCCTCGATCGTCGTTATCCGCACGCAGTGGACTAACCGTCGGGTATCAGAAGCGTCGTCATCAGTCGGGAATTGACTAAGCTTACCTGGAAAGTTTGGCGATCATTGTCTATAGAAATAGCAATGATCCCTTGGCGAGTCGTCGTCATCAGGCAAGAGAGCGCTGACTAGACTCCCACTTTCTCAGCCATCATCCTCTGCATGCAGCGGACTAGGTGTTGGGCACCAGAAGCCGTCGTCATCAGTCGCAAACTGACTACTCTTACCTGGTAAGTTCGGCGATCATCGTCTGTAGAAGAGCAATGATCCCTTGGCGATTCGTCATCATCAGGCATGAGAGCACTGACTAGACTCTCACTTCCTCGGCTGTCATCATCCGCATGCAGCGAACTAGGCATTTGGCACCAGAAGTTGTCGTCATTAGGGGTGGGCACGGGACGGGATGGGAAGAGATAGACCCATCCCTATCCCATCCCGTTTATACGGGATCGGGACGGGACGGGATGAGATAAACCCCATCTCGACCTCGTCCCATCCCAAATGGGTTCGGGACGGGACGGGATCAGCGTGTTTCAAATTGACCATGCAATTTCAATAACTAAAATAGATCTTCAGCAAATTGCATGTTCACACATAACCATGCTGAAAATGAAATAATAAACCAAAATGCAATCAACTAAATATAATGTAACCTATGCCATAATAAGCACATGAAGCTGTCATTCAAATCTCTCACAGAGTTTAATTTTCATGCATATCTATCCTTGCAAATGAGATGATACTAGGAAACCATTAAATTGTATTATAGGTTGAGTATCCAAAGTTTTCAATGAAATCGAATGTACCCTAGTTAAATACAATTAAACAAATTGGTCTTCAAATATGAGTTGATAGCCTAACGACATTGAGAATTTTAGATGCTAAAATGTTATATGCATCAGCGAATTTGTATGGGCATCCAAATATTGCAATCCTAAAATAAATAAATAAATAATAAATAATAAATATTGAAAAATTAGTTCGGGATGGGACGGGATTGGTGGGATTGAAAATCTTCATCCCATCCCATCCCATTCTAGATCGGGATGGAATTATTCAATCCCATTAAGACCCGGAAAAATTGGGACGGGACGGGACGGGATCGGGACAGGAACGGGATCGCGGGATGGGATGCCCACCCCTAGTCGTCATCAGTCGCGAACTGACTAAGCTTACCTGGTAAGTTCGGCGATCATCGTCAGTAAAAGAGCAATGATCCCTGGCGAGTCGTCGTCATCAGGCGTGACAACACTGACTAAACTCTCACTTCCTTGGCCGTCATCATCCGCGTGCAGCAGACTAGGCGTTGGGCACCAGAAGTCGTCGACATTAGTTGCAAACTGACTAAGCTTACCTGGTAAGTTCGGTGATCATTGTTTGTAAAAGAGCAGTGATCCCTTGGCGAGTCGACGTCATCAGGCGTGGAACGCTGAATAGACTCCCACTTCCTCGGCCATCATCATCCGCACGCGGCGGACTAGGCGTTGGGCACCAGAAGTCGTCGTCATCAGTCGCGAACTGACTAAGCTTACCTGGTAAGTTTAGCGATCATCATCTGTAGAAGAGCAATAATCCCTGGCAAATCGTCGTCATCAGGCGTGAGATCATTAACTAGACTCCCACTTCATCGATGTCATTATTCACGCGAAGCGGATTAGGTGTTGGGCACCAGAAGCAGTCGTCATTAGTCACAAACTGACTAAGCTTACTAGGTAAGTTCGGCAATCATCGTCTGTAGAAAAGCAATGATCCATTGGCTAGTCGTCGTCATCAGACGTGAGAATGCTGACTAGACATCCACTTCCTCGACCGTCGTCATCCGTGCACAACATACTAGGTGTTGGGCATGATCTCTCGGATCTGGTCATGGCAGGGATGATTGGAGGTCGCGACGGTTGTAACGGACAACAGTGAAAGTTTAGTAAAAGCAAATATTTTTATTGATAATGTTTTATGAGGTGCTCTACATTCCATGGTTGTTTAGGTCCATTGTATTTTATGTCCTCCAACCAGTTTGTCCCGGGCCTGTTGACATTGGTCACCCTGTAGGGTCCTTCCGAGTTCGGGTTTAGCTTTCCTGCATCAGCTTCTTTGGTGTTCTGCTGGGTTTTTCTGAGTACCCAATCTCCAACTTTGAATTCGTGTGGCTTGACCTTCTTGTTGTAGTATTTCACTATTCGTTGCTGGTAGGTAGCTATCTTGGTAGAGGCTAGATTTCATTTTTCTTCGAGGAGGTTTAGTCCGACGAGCAAGGCTTCATCGTTACCGTCTGGTCCGAATTCTTCCATTCAGAAGGTTGACACTTCGAGTTCTACCGGAACCATGGCTTCTGACCCGTATGCCAGGGCAAAGGGTCTTTCTCCGATAGGGTTTTTTGGTCGTCCGATACGCCTAGAGTAATCCTGGTAGCTCTGAAAACCATTTCCCTTTGGCCGCGTCAAGTTTCCTTTTGATTGCCTCCAAGATTGTTTGGTTGGTAACCTCCAGTTGGTCGTTGGCTTTTGGGTGCCTTGGCGAGGAGAAATGGTGATTGATATTCAAACTTTTGCATA